>CAUYQU010058663.1:0-49733 GCA_963574635.1 Cheracebus regulus | reverse complement strand
ACTCTCTTCCTCTTTCTCTTTCATTTTTTCTTTCTTTTGCTGTTTCTTTCTTTCTCCTTTTCTCTCTTTTTCTAAAATCTCTTCCTCTTCCTTTCTCTCTTTCATTCTTTTTATTCTAAAAAAAAAAAAAAAAAAAAGAAGAGGGGCGGGGGGAACAAAGAAGTAATTATTCCCCAACCCCCAAAGTCCCCCATCTCTGACTCAGCTCCCAGCAGAGCAGTAACAGGTCCCTGCTGATCAGATGGCATCAGAAGGGGGTGGGTGCCTGGCTGTGTGCAGTGAGGAGGGCTCAGCAGTAGCCTCTGAAGTCAACCACCTGGCTGGAATCTAGTTGTGCTACTCACTAGCTGGGAAGTTCACAGCAAGTTACCTCACCTCTTGTGCCTCAGTTTTCTCTTCTGTCAAAAAGGAGCACTAATCGTAGCATCATCCACGAAAGTTGGAAGGGGGAAGCAACCCAAGTGCTCAGCCACTGAGAAATCCATAAACCAAATGTGGCTAGACACACGTGGAATATTACTCAGCCTCCAAAATGAAGAGAATGTGCACACATACTACTACACCAAAGACATCATGCTGAGTCCAAGGGCAAACACTGATGATTCCACTTAGATGAGGTACTTAGAGCTATCAAATTTGTAGAGATAGAAAGTAGAATGGTGGAGGTCAGGAGTTCAAGACCATGCTGGCCAGCCTGGCCAGCATGGCCAAACCCTGTCTTCCATTAAAAAATAAAAAATTAGCCAAGTGTGGTGGCGTGCACCAGTAATCCCAGATACTCGGGAGGCTGAGGCATGGGAATCGCTTGAACTTGGGAGGCAGAGGTTGCAGTGAGCTGAGATCACACCATTGAAGTCCAGCCTGGGCAACAAGAGCAAGACTCGGTCTCAAAAAAAAAAAAAAAGGAAAGGAAAAGTAGCATGGTGGTTGCCAGGGTTGGAGGAAGAGGGGAATGGGAAGTTCTTGCTTAATGAGTATAGTTTCAGTTTTGCAAGAGGAAGAGGTCTGGAAATGGCTGGTGGTGATGGTTGCACAACAATATGAATGTACTTAATGCCATGGAATGGTACACTTAAAAATGGTCACGATAGTAAAGTTTGTGTTTGTGTATTTCAGCACAATTTTTAAAAATAAATAAGGAGAAATAGTAATAGTACCCACCTCAGGGTTGTTCCAGGATTAAACAAGTTAACTGAGTTAATTAGCTGGTTCTCTACCAGGGAGCTTTTGTCCCCTCCACCCGGCCCCCCAGGGGACATTTTGTTCCCGGACCAAATGAAGGTCATGCTGCTATTTCCCTCGGCCCAATAACAAGATGCAGATGAACTGTGGAGGAAGAGAGGTTTTCTTTTCTGCAATCGGTTACAGGGAGAAAGCCTGGAAATTATCGCCAGACCAACTCAAAATTACAAAGTTTTCCATAGCTTATATACCTTCCAAGCTGCATGTCTGCATGTAAGTGTGCATTCATTTAAAGCCAAGTGATTAACTTCTTTTTATCTCTAACTAAGGTCTGAGTCCCGAAGACCTTCCTCGGGAACCTCAGTCAATTTACTTAATCTAAATGGGTCCAGTTGCTGGGTGATTACCCTGATTTTGTCTCCTGTTAGGTCACGGAGGTTTGGGCAGTTCCTTTAGATCCCCAATAACCTTGCTTGTGGGGGCCTAGGGAGTCTCTTCAGAACCCCAATAAAACTTGTTTAACCCTAAATGGGTTCTGTTCTGTTAAGAATTCCTTCATTATTTTGTCATGCCCAGAAAAGACCTAGGCAAAACTCTGGGTGGGCTTGTGTTACATTCCAGCCTTTGTATAAGGACACTGGCTTTTTTTAGCTTTTAATGTTTAACATAACCATTCAGTCGGTACTGAAACAGTTGTCATGGAGGCCTGTGTTAGTGAGACCTGGTCTGCCACAATTCGACAGAAGTTGGATACCATAACTGTAGAAGGCTGGTTAGTGCTCCTGGCATCTGGAGGGTGGATGCCAGGGTGGGTAATGCCCGGGACAGCACTCCACATCAACACATCGAAGACCTGTACCATCCAGGATGCTGAGGCTGAGAAGCTCCAGTGTGAAGTACCTGTCGCAGAGTCCAGAGGCAATGGCTCACGTCTGTAATTCCAGCATTTTGGGAGGCCAAGGCTGGCGGATCACCTGAGGTCAGGAGTTCAAGACCAACCTGGCCAAAATAGCAGAACCCCGTCTCTACTAAAAATACAAAAATTAGTCCAGCGTAGTTGCACAGGCCTGTAATCCCAGCTACTTCGAAGGCTGAGGCAGGAGAATTGCTTGAACCCGGGAGGCAGAGGCTGCAGTGAGCCAGGATTGCACAACTGCACTCCAGCCTGGGCGACAGAGTGAGGGTCTGTCTCCAAAAAAAGATTTTAAAAAGTCTTCCTCGTAATTTCTATCTGTTGTCCTCACTAAGATTGGGCGTGTGCACACATCACTCACCTGAGGTGTGTGTCGGCAGCACTGAGGCCCCTGCCCCGAGAGGCTGGCTGCCTGCGATGTCCTGTTAACCCGGGACACAAACGATCATCGTGGTGCATTAGAACACTAGACGCCTCTTCACCGCAGCGCAGTCACCTTGTGGCAGTCAGCGGTCCCCCTCCGTGCGGATGGAAGCAGAGCAGCTTGCCCTTTGTCCTCTAGAGGCTGCACGCAGCCCGCTGTCCCCTGAGAGGAGCGAGCTGTGGCCGAAGGCACATCCAGAGCCATCCTTACAGCCCCGCGTGCAGCCTCTTGTGAGAGTCAGTGCACTTTGCACACCCGTTCTGCAAGACCCAGGATCTTTCCACCGGGAATTGTGATGGTAAGGTTTAGGGTGCCGGGGCTCATACTTAATTTAACCAGGAGAAAGAACTTACATGTGGCAATGCGCAGAAGTATAGGAGCCACGCAATACGTGTGTAGGAGACACGGCGAGTTGCCAGCGGAGGGACCCGTAGTGTGCAAACTCCTGGCGGGCCTTTCCTCCACTGAGGTTTCCTTCCGCACCTCTCTTTAGGGATGCCTGCACGTCTTGGGGGTCCCCTTTCCGTTCCCCTGACCCCGGCACCCCACCCTCAGGCTCTCGCCAGCGTCGGCTGAGCTCCTGCTGCCATCTTGTGGCCGTTCGCGCAAGTCGCACCAGAGAGGCGGAGCCCCTGCTGTCCTTCCATGTCCTGGGACTTCATTTGCAGAGATTTGGGAGCCTTCCTGGCTCTGGGGTGCTCATTTCCTTCACAGACATAAAGAAAAGCCACTCCTGGGCACATTGCTGTCATGTGTGAGGCTGGAAGCACTCCCTACCGTGGGATTCTCTCAACATCTCTAGAAGCACAATTCACTGTGCGTGTGTGTGTGTGTGTGTGTGTGTGTGTGTGTGTGTATGAGATTACTGATAAGGGGCAGGTCCAAGAAACAGGTAGGCACTGATGCTAGTACTGTAGTTCAGAGTCCTCAAGGAAGAAGCTGTCTCGTTTTGAGCCAAGGATTTAGGCGTCTCTTGAGAGAGGAAAAACGTGAGCTCCAAAGCTCATGAAAAGCTCCATCACAACAAAGGACTGTCTTGTCTTTTTAGCCACATCCTCCCATTCACATGGCAGCATTTTGAGATCTCGGCACTGTCCCCAGTTGGCATATGGCTTCCATATTGTCTCCATGTTGGCGTACGGCTTCCAATTTGACCTCTTTGAGGTGAATAACCTTTCGAGTCCACAGCCTGCATCCCACACAGGGCCAAGCCTAGGGAAGGTATTAAATGTTTCTTGAATGAAATAACCTTATCTTTATTCAGATGCTATGCGGTCAGCATCTCCTGTCAATTCTTCTTCCAGAAATCATTTTCCTATCTATAGCCCCCTCAATTTACTCCCAGTGGCAACGTAATGGATGCCATGTGCCACTCAGATTTTCCTTTATGATGAGATGCTCATTCTCCTTGAGTGCACAAAGTTAAGTCCCTTCCCAGGCATTGCCCTCCATCCAAAGGAAACTGATTCACCCAAAGTTAAATCTCCTCCTGGGCACAGCCCATATCCCATAACTAATCGGTGCTGCCAGGAGTGGCCTCAGACCCTGTACCTCAAATCAAGACAACTCTGAAGGCCTGTCAGAGACCCAGAACGTCCTGTGGGGCTGGCTGAGGCCTCTGTGGTGACTGCATTGCAGTTCAGCTTCTCCCTCTGCCCAAGGTGAGTCCTTCACTCCTCACAGGTTGAGGGTTATGCTTGTACTGGAGAAAGACAGCAAAAGGCCGAGGGCAGTTACTCTATGCTGAGGGCAGAGTGTCAAAGTCCAACTGGCCTCCTTGGTATCATATAAAGAGAGCCTCACCTCCTTCAATCAGCTGGCAGAAACGGCTGAGCTCAGAAGGGCGTGGAGCTCCAGAGAAGACTGAACTCTCAACTTAGGCGAGTCCACTGTGCCAAGGCTGGGAAGGAGACTTGAGATGGGAATCATGGCGGCTCTAGAGCTTTCTGTGAGAATGGCTGAAGCCTCTGTCGTAACCGCATTACAGTTCAACCTGAGGTTCTTGAAACCCCAGGTCTGCTAAACACTGGCCTGCAGATGTGACCCACACCCCTCTGCTTAAAGACAAAGACTCCTCATCCTCCTCATAATCTACTCCCGTCTCCCTGCCTGGCTAATAACTACGGTCAAGCCATAACATAACCAGGCCAGGAATGTACTGGGTCCCCTGCGGGAGAAGGAGACTATACATCAAAGAAGCTATAGGGCCTAGCCAGCAGGTACCGGCAGGAGAAAACTTCCATCAGGAGAGACAGCAAAAGTTCCATTCAACTTTAAGCTATTGCTGCTGTAACTGGACCTAAGTTCAGCTGCTCACTGCTAGAAAGCCAGACATGAGAGGTGAGAGCTGGTGGAAGGCAAAGTTGGCTTTAATCAAGTGCTAGCAGGCTTGTGGAGCTGGTCTTTACAACTTGATTATTTTTCCTTCCACCAACTCTCACTTCTCGTATTTGGCTTTTAAGTGGTGAGCAGTCAAATCTGGGTCTGGTTACAAATTTAGCACCCTGTTAGATACGAACTGGCCCCCAGACCCTGCTCCACTGGCTATAAGTACAGCTTTAATTAGACAAGAGACTGATTTTAGTAACTTTCTCCTGATAAGAGATCATGACTATGCACTATTCTGGCCTGTTTAGAGAAACTGTGCACCTGTGTGCCTGTGTCCTGAAAAGAATTTTTGACAAATGGAGCCTAATTATAATAGATTTAAATATTAAGTCTCCCCCCAGTGGAACATGGGTCATGTTATGTGTATATTTGTTTAATACACTTCATGAATACACCTTCATGAATATTAATAGCTCCTCATATAACCTGTCAGATATATATGTTTAGCTAACCTGTCATCTTATCCCCACAAGAGCTCTGGGTACAACTGACAGTGGGGAATGTGCACTATAGCTAAGACTGAATGCTGTGTGTACATTCCAGATAACTCTGGAAATATATCCTCAACCCTGCGAGACATGCACAAGCAAATTCATGCTATGCCTGATTCCACAATGTCCTTAAATCAATGGCTCTCTTCATGATCTAGAACAGACCCCTCCTGGTAAAGAAACAAAAATGTTGCTGATAATTTTGCTACCGGAAAGGGGTCTTGATCAAGACTCCAAGAGAGGTTCTTGGACCTTGCACAAGAAAGAATTCAGGGTGAGTCCATAAAGTGAGAGCAAGTTTATCAAGAAAGCAAAGGAATAAAGAATGGCTACTCCATAGGCAGACTAGCAGTATGGGCTGCTCAACTGAGTATACTTACAATTATTTCTTGATTATATGCTAAACAAAGTGTGGGTTATTCATAAGTTTTCTGGAAAAAGGGCGGAGATTTTCTGAAACTGAGGGTCCCTCCCCTTTTTACACTGTGTAGAATAACTTCCAAACATTCCCATGGCATTTGTAAACTGTCATGGCTAGTGGGAGTGTCTTTTAGCATGCTAATACATTATAATTAGCATATAATGAGCAGCGAGGACGTCTAGAGGTCACTTTCACTGCCATCTTGGTTTTGGTGGGTTTTGGCTGGCTTCTTTACCACATCCTGTTTCGTCAGCAAGGTCTTTATGACCTGTATCTTGTGCTGACCTCCTATCTCATCCTGTGACTAAGAATGCCTTACTTCCTGGGAATGCAGCCCAGTGGGTCCCAGCCTTATCATATACAGCCCTTGTTCAAGATGGAATACTCTGGCTCAAACACCTGACAACTTCAGCCATGATTGTAGGGGTAAGTTTATTCTTCTGCTGTGGGCTGTGTTGCTGTTACACACTCACTATGATGCTCCCGCAGATTTCTTTTGTAAGCCCAGGGACTCAGGAATATGTTCAACTCCAGGAAGACAGGTTCCATTCCATGGCCCCTAAACTATGCTGTTTTTCAGCAGGAAGCAGCCAGAATAAATACGCCATTCCTATTCCATAGTGATGGAATACAATTTGACAGCGGGGGAGTTTGTAACCAGAAACCTCAGTGTTAAAAAGTACCACTTTCTTCTTCCTTCCCTCCCTTCTCATCTCTTCATTCTTTCCCTCTCTAGGCACTCCCCTCTGATAATGCATGCTTATCTAATTATGCTTTGCTTAAGAAATCCCAGAGGCTAATCTTGAAACAAACCAGGCATGGAGCTTCCATTGTGGAATACTCCTAAGGGGAGTCAGGAACAATTAGTCCACCACGACCACCAAGGTGGAGGGTGGGAGGGGTTAAGATAATGCCAACCAGACCTCCAGAAAAGTGATGGTCTAAGAAAGCCATTGAACACGACACACAGATTCTGCGCCCTGCACTACTCCTGCGTGTCTCCTGTACCAAGTTTCCCTGTAAAAGCCCTATGATAAAATTTAATCTCCTTGGTTTGCTGGCTCTCCAATTAAACCTGCTTTTCCTCCCACCAACCCTCTCGTGTCTGGCTTTTGCACGGTGAGCAGCTGAACCTGGGTCCGTTCGCGTTGTCACCTAGTCACTTGAGCCTTTTGTGTGAGACGAGAGACAAGGAAAGAAGCTCCCAGCATGGCAGGGTGACTGACCTGGATCACCAGGAGGAGGTGGGGCTGCCACACAGGGGTCGGGAGGGCACACAGCTGGCACCCAGGTGATCCACGAGGGTGTCTCATGGCAATCCCTTGCCCAATTTAAATGGAAAATAGCCATGTAGAGCAGACACTGGCTGAGAAGGGCATGGGGACTAGAGGTCCAGAAGTCTCAAGGATGAGGGAGCTTGGGTCACACCAGGAGGTAAGCCACCTTGACGAGCAGAGGCGCTGGCTAAGGGGAACTCTCAAAAGGGTAGCAGGGGAGGGAGATATGCAGAGGTGAACAGTGTAAGAACTAAAGGGGTATTGTGGTGTTCTGCCCAGATTCCACTTCAGGAGGGAGGTCATCTGTTCCCCTAGATTCCGGAAGTGATCCCTTCCCAGGAATCACCCTCAGCTATCTTTTTATAATTCAAGACATCTTAGATGGGCCGTCTAGGTTCAGGCCTCCCCATGGATTTTGACTAAAGCCTTTGTTGTAACTGCACTGCAGTCCAATTTCTTTCTCTGCCCTATTTGTTTCTTTTACTCCTTCACAGCCATTGTTCCTAAAAGCACTCTGCCCCAGTAAATTTCCTCTGCAACAATGTCAGGCTGAGTCTGCTTCCACAGAACCTGACCCACTGCAGTCAACATCTTAGTCCAGGCCAACATTGCCTGGAGGAACCTCCGTTTTAGCCTTCAGTGATTTCCTTAGGGACTCCCTTTCAATGCAAATGCCCTTTAGGTCAGCAGTCTAGGTCCTAAAACCAAAGTCGGTTCAATTTAGCACTGATAATGGCAATTATAAGCTCATCTTCCCAGGTGCAGATCAATCATTCCTCCACTACCCAGAGATGTTTGTAATCTGTTCTTTCTTTATTCCCTTTTTCTTCATTTTTTTTTCCCCCTGAGACAGGGTCTCGCTCTGTCAGCCAGGCTAGAGTCCATGGCATAATCATAGCTCACTGCAGCCTTGACCTTCCAGGCCCAAGTGATCCTCCCACCTTAGCTTCCTGAGAAGCTGGTACTACAGGCACACATGACCACACCCAGCTAACCATTTTTTTTTTTTTTTTTTTGTAGAGACAGGGTCTTCCTATTTTGCTCAGGCTGGTCTGGGCTCAGGTGGTCCTCCCAACTCAGCCACCTGAGTAGTGGGGACTACAGGCGTATTCCACCATGCTCACCTAATTTTAAATTTTTTTTTGTAGAGATGAGGTCTTAGAAGATTTCCTAGGCTGGTGTCAAACTCCTGAGCCCAAGCAGTTTTCCCACCTTGGCCTCTCAAATTACTAGCCACTGCACCTGGCCTGAACTTTCTTTTAAAAATTAGACTTTTAATGTCTTTTAAGTATTTGTTTGCTCTTAGTTTAAAAGATATAAGAAAAGTTCTTTGATAGAAGTCTCCACCTGCTCCAAATTGATGGTGTATTTGGGAAAAGTAATTAAATTCTTCTTAGAACTGTAATAGAGTAGGAGGTCTTGTAAAGCGATGTCCTTTGAATTGTAAGATGAAGGGAATTTCCAAGGCTTAACATTAGTAAACTTGACACCTATGGTTAAGATCTATTCTCCCCAGACAAAGCAGGAAAGACAAGGGCTGCAGTAACCCAGTTAAAGTGGCCAGGCGGAGGTAGGCGCCAGATGCGAAAGCTGGAGCCTGACTCAGTGTATGAGCATAACCAAAGCAAGACTTTGATAATGGAAGACATGGGGTTGTTCTGCTTGGAGTCTTGCAAAAGGAAGTCAGGCTGGGCGCTGAGGCTCATGCCTGTAATCCTGGCACTTTGAGCAGCTGAGGCAGGTGGAAAAGGAAGTCAACCAAAGCTTTTGTGTTTGCTAGAGTAAGGAAAAAAAATGAAAAGAAATACGCTATTACTAGTGAGTCAGGATTTTTCTCAGCCCCTTCATTGAACTTGCAATAGGGGTGCCCCGTTTACTCGCCTGCCACACTCAACCCCTTGTGCAAGGGAGCATGTGAGTGAGTGTGGGATCCAGCCAGCCACTACGGGTGCCAGCAGGAGCAAGCTCCAGGCAGGGCCTTGGCCAGACCAGGTGTGAGTGAATGAGTGTGGGATCTGAATGGCCACTCTGGGTGCCAGCAGGAACAAGCTCCATGTGGGGGTGCCTGTGACCCCAAAGCCCCAGGGGGAATGTTACAGTGTTCTCTTAGCTAAGCACTCTGTAGACAGCTGTGTGTTAACAGCTCAGTTGGCCCCTTGCCTTTTCAGGTGGGGCGGCTGCTTTCTGACAGCAAGGGCAAAGAGCCAGTGTGACAGTCTTTTTGAGTGCTTACACTAGGTGAGTCTCAGGTTCTTGCCTAAGAAGAATGAGGTTGCACAGACACTAGAAGGATAGTGAAGGTGGATAATTTTATTAAGTGATGGACATGGCTCTCAGTGGAGGGGAGCTAGAGGGGATGCAAAGGACAGTTAGTCTTTTCTGAAGTCTAGCCACCTCCTCCCTGAAGTCAAGCCATCTCTCTTCTCCAAAGTCCGGCGTCTCTCCTCTCTACCAGTTGAGTCTGGGGTCTTTATAGGCACAGGATGGTGGGGGTGAGGAGGTGTAGGTACTTTTGGAAAAGGCAACATTCGATTGGTAAAAAGACATTGCTCAGAAAGAAACAATCAGGAGACTGTAGGCAAAGAGGAATAGAAGTTCTCACTTTGGGCTGTGAGTTTCAGGCTAATTAGCCCTGAAGGTGGGGTTTCACTGGGACCTGCTCATCTGTCTAGAATTTCTCTGCCTCTTGCCTCTATCACTAGAACAGGAAAAAAAAAAATAATAAAGCATGTTTTTCCCAACCCAGGAAGAAAAAATACACTTCCTTGTGCTCTGTGTTCATTAACTTCTGATGCTAATACGGCCTCTCAGTTATCTTCTGACAGAAAGCTGGGAGTGCCCTAAATCTCTAGAACTGTAAACTAATAAACTGGCATTTTGACCAACATATTGATCTACTACTTTTATCATTAGTCGGTTCTGAGGCTAATTTAGGTTCTCAAAAAAAAATTTAAGTTTATAAAACCTTTAGGGCCTCAAAAAATCAAGTTTAAGTACTAACTACTAACCAACCATAAAGCCAACCATATTTCGAGAATCGATCTGTCCCTCTCCCCCGTCTCTCCCACCGCGTTAATTCTAGATCTTAGTCAGCTTTCTCCTTTATCTAAAACACACCTTGTACCTTGGCTGGAGGAAGTAACGTTAATGAAAATTTCATTATGAAAAAAATGTGTCCTAGATTTGATTTTATTTTCTATGTTATCTAGATGAGCAGAGACCAAGGATCTTGGATTTTTAAAGGCCCCACGTCCAGTTTCCATGTGGCTTGCTGTGTGGCCATGGGCAGGTGAGCCAGCACTTGCCTTGGTGTTATGCCAAGCCATCTAATTATTGGAGATGCCAATGCCTCCCCTATGTTTCGCTAGCCATCATTTTTTTTTTCTTTTTATTGAGATGGAGTTTTGCTTTTGTTGCACAGGCTGGAGTCCAATGGCGTGACCTTGGCTCACTGTAACTTCTGCCTCCCTGGTTCAAGCAATTCTCCTTCCTCAGCCTCCCAAGTAGCTGGGATTATAGGCCTGTGCCACCACGCCCAGCTAATTTTTGTACTTAGTACATGTTGATCAGGCTGGTGTGGAACTCCTAACCTCCAGTGATCCACCCACCTCGGCCTTTCAAAGTGCTGGGATTACAGGCATGAGCCACTGTGCCTGGCCACCATCAGTTTTTCTTTGGCCCTCTCATCCATGACCCAGATTACCTGTAGGTTGCCTTTGTGACCTGAATTTCAAGGAGGTGACTTAATACAAGTAGAGAAACAGAGATGTTAATGAGGAATATGCTGGAACTTGTAGAACCGAATATTTTTCCGGTTTCAGAAAGGAAAGTATTTGATCCAAGTGAAGCTATTTTTTGCTTCCTATTTTTTGGCCCCAAATCTTCCAAGAAAAAGTCTAAGATCACACAAAATGAATCATATGCCTGGACTGGGTGGTTTACAGTAGTTAAGCCATTTATCTTTTCCAAACACTCATCCCACCAAGCTCAGGAAGAACACAAAGTTCACTCACTTCTTAGCTGAAGGCTATTTCAGTCCTTGGGTTACCTATGGAGACTTTATTTCATTTGGAATGAATGGAAAGGTTAAGCTCAGGGCTGGAAAAGCACGCTGCATTGGCTAAGCCCTGTCTGCACTATTGCTGCAGCTGTAACACCCCAGGGGGTCAGATCTGAAATGGAGGAAGGTCAATAAGACCTTAGGCCAGGAAAGTCTCTGCCTAGAAAGGAGAACAGGAAAAAACTCACTGCGTTATAACAAAAAACACTGATTTAGAAATCACAAGTAATGTGACTCTGTCATCTAACCAGAGCCTGCAGGAGTACAAAATGTTGGTCAGATCCTGCGTATGTGTCACTGGTCTAGACATTTCTGCTTTACCTGAGGTGTCTGGCTTACCTGTATGGTACATTTTGGGTTGGATAGGACACAAACTTCAGATAGCTGCCACGCCCACACTCACTTCTGAGGCCACTGATCTTGTTTTCCTTCAGCTCCTATCATTCAAGTGGACTGGTTTGTGCCACAAAACCTTGTACACTGCTCTCACTAACTCTAACCCTCCAATAGTGACTGGGTACAATCGCAGGCTAGCTAGCAACCAAGGCATGGCTGAACCTGAAATGAAAGAATATAGCAGGTAAAGTCAAGGCAAATGCAAAGGCAAAGCTTAAGAAACAAGATACTGTAATAGATGGGTGAGGATGCCAACTGACATTAAGATTTGACAAGAGGTTAGCTTGTTTCAGATCAACCCTTGAATCAGAGGTAATGAGGAAAGCTGTATAAAGTATAAAAATACACTTGGGACAAGTTCGAAGCCAGCAAGAACGACCTGGGAGGCTGCAATGGGACCTCGTCCACGGCCGCGATCAAAGATTACTATGCACTGAAGGAGAATGAAATCTGTGTGAGCCAAGGTGAGGTGGTCCAGTTCCTCGCCATCAACCAGCAGAACTTGTGTCTGGTGTACCAGCCTGTCAGCGACCATTCCCCTGCCACCGAGGGCTGGGTCCCAGGCAGCATCCTGGCGCCCCTCACCAAAGCCACAGCAGCAGAAAGTAGTGATGGGAGCATCAAGTAAGTGCCTCGTTGGCTTCCCCGGGAGAGGAGTATGAGGATTAAAAATATTCAGAAACAAACAAACACAAAAATACAAACCCACGTAGGGAATGACTGCTGCTTGTTGTCAACTGTGCCACTGGACCAGTGTGTGAGTGCGGGAACCGTACGCGGCATGGGGCATCCAGGCTGGAGTGGTCCCGTTTTTTTGTTGGTAGTGGCAGTGATTTTTATTTCCCTTTGTTTTATAATTTTCTGTTCATTTCTTTCCCTCTTTTGAACCCTACCGAAACCCTAGGTGACAAAAGGCGTGCCTTGTGTTGCCACATTTGATCCACCACAGGACTCACTGGACTGGACTTCTATTTATATTGCATTAAGTAACTGACATATTTATATATTTTTGATTGACACCAAAATATTACCTTGGCACAAATGCCAGACCTGCAAAGGTCAGAGGCCCGCTGCTCCCAGGACGGAGGGAACTTTTTGGTTGTCTGGTAATTCTTCTGTACAGATTGTAACTTTTTAAAAATTCCCCCCACCCCGTCACTTGAATACATGTTCATAGTAATTTGTAAGATATTTCTTTTCCTTATTTTGGTTGCAAAGACTCTTCCGAACACATTCCTGTATAAAGTATTTTGCACTATTTAAAGAAACCCATATGAATGAAATCAGGTTGTGCAATATGATGGCGTCACGATGCTCATCGTTGTACCTGTAATGTAATTAATCAGTTTAAATGTACGATTTTAAATATGGAAAATAAATTTTCACTATGAGCATGTTTTAACGAATATATATATATATGCTTGAAAGCACTGGAGTGTTACCACAGTAACTAATACTTTAGGGGCCAAGACCCCAGAAAGAAGGGAAGCCCAGAGAGAGGATTGGTATTTGGTGTTGTAACAGACTGCTAGGTTTTTATGTCCCTCATGTGACAACAGATGAACACTATACTGACAATGGGGTCTGCAGCAATGTTGGAGTTTAATAATAGAAAGGCCGCTGAATGAGAAAACGGGGGTGGGGAGGGTGAGGGGAATTCTCAAGCTGCAAATCTGTTCCCTCCGGAGGGGTTCTGGGCAGAGGATCTTTAAGGAGATGGTGGAGACCAACAGGCTGGAAAATTGGAGTTGTTGACTGGTCCTGGTAAAGAGATGAAATCATCAGCATGTGGAAACTGTTCTTCCATGAGTCAGCTTCGTACAGGGCCCTTCAGACCAGCTAGTGTTGGTAGTTTCGTGGGTATGCAAAACCTAAAGGAGAAAGTCTTGAATTTTATCTATAGAACAAAGTCTTGTGACAAGGCCTACATTATCCTGGGGTAGCAAACAGCGACCAGCTACAAGAAGTGGGCCAAAGGGCAAGCTGGCTTCATGATCACTGCTCATTGTGCTGCAAATCTAGTGGAATTTTATTTCCTCCCTTAATCAATTTTATAGTTTTCTTGGGGACGGTTTCAGTGTCACATCTGCCACTTTGAAAGCAGTGGCTGAAGGCCGAGTGCAGTGGCTCACACTTGTAATCCTAGCACTGTGGGAGGCCGAGGTGGGTAAATGACCTGAGGTCAGGAGTTTGAGACCAGCCTAGCCAATATGGTGAAACCCTGTCTCTACTAAAAATACAAAAATTAGCTGGGCATGTGGTGTGTGCCTGTAATTCCAGCTACTTGGGAAGCTGAGGCAGGAGAATTTCTTGAACCTGGGAGGTGGAGGTTGCAGTGAGCTGAGATTGGGCCACTGCACTCCAGCCTGGGCAACAAGAGCAAAACTCTGTCTCAAAAAAAAAAGAAACAAAAGCATTAGTTGAGAAACTGAGCAGTGCTGTTGGACTCTCACAAGGCTGGTGTTTGTAATCACAATTTAGGGCCCACCAAAGATGAAATCCAGTCTTTAAGTTTGGATATCTAAAGGGCTATGCCCTAGGGGTAAAGGTGAAACTGATCAGTTCTCAGAAGGCTGAAGTCCATCTTCCAAACAGCTCATTCCCTGATTTCCTATCTTGTTTGCCAAAAGAAAAAGTAGATGATCTTGAGGAAGATTATAACATCTAGAGCCTCCATTATGTACAGATTTTCATATACAATGTCTTGCGTTCAATCAGAAATAAACAGGCGAACAAAAGAAAACAGAAAACCAAGAGAAAAAAAAAAGACTACAGAAACAGAATCACAGGAGACCCAGATGTTGGAATTATCATATACGAGCTTTAACTGTAGTTAGTATGTTTAATAAATTAAATAGCAAACAAGAATATCAGCAGGTAACTGAAAATATATTAAAGAATCAAATGCAAATTCTGGAACTGAAAAATACACAAATTAAAATGAAGAACTCAATAGATCAGTTTAGCAGAATATTAAATAGATGAAAAAAAATAAAAACTGGAAGATACGTAGAATATTTAAACTATGGAGAGACTAAAGATAGAAAAGTCAGAAAAGAACATAAGTGACATAATAAAAAGATTTAATATATGTGTATAACTGTGGTGTGAGAGGAAGAGAGAAAAATAATATGGCAGAAGGAATATTTGAAGAGATAATGACCAGGATTTAAGAGATAATAAAAAAACACCTTTGGCAAGACAATACAAAGAAAACTACACACAGGCACTATATGGAAAACTATTAAAAATCAAAGACAAAAATAATTGGAGGATTAAAAATACACTGCCCTTAAAAGAGCAACAAGACTAAAAAAACCATGAAAGGCAGAAGACAATGGAATGATTCCTCTGAATGGCAGAAAGAAAATAATTGCCAAGCCAAATCTCTGTATCTCACAAAAACCTTCAAAAATGAAAACAAAAAGATATTTTCACTGTAAGAAAAAGAAAAACACAAGGAATTTGTCATTAGCAGACCAAGAAATGGTAAAGGGGGTTCTGCAGGTAGAAGAAATATAATTCCAACAAAACCACAAAGGTAAAGGAATAAATAACAATGGAAAGAATAGGCAGGGCACGGTGGCTCACGCCTGTAATCCCAGCACTTTGGGAGGCTGACATGGGCACAGCACCTGAGGTCAGGAGTTTGAGACCACCCTGGCCAACATGGTGAAACACCGTCTCTACTAAAAATACAAAAAGTAGCTGGGTGTGGTGGCACACACCTGTAATCCCAGCTACTCAGGAGGCCGAGTCAGGAGAATCACTTGAACCTGGGAGGCGGAGGTTGCAGTGAGCTGAGGGGGGGAAAAAAAAGATTGTCAACAAGTTTAAAAATCCTAACTATATGGTGATTTATAGAGTATACCTTACATATAAAGCATACAAAAGTTGAAAGCAAAATGACAAATGTGTACTATATAAATCTGATACAGCTATACTAACATCAGATAAAGTAACTTTAGGGCAAGAAGTATTACTAGAGAAAAAGAGTGCATGTCATATTAAAGGGGACAATCTATTAAAAAAAATCCTTCAAATGTATATGTATCTAATAACATAGCCTCAAATATATAAATCATAAATTGATGATAACAAATGTACTTTAATATTATAGACATAAATGTACTGTATATTATAAACTTAAAAGTCTTTAATACACAGAATCTGAATAACAAAACTGGATATATATATATATGTACATATAAATAATATAGAAGGCTATCATTGCAGAATATGCATTTTTTTCAATTGCCAATTGCAACATTTACTGAAATTGACAATATATGGAGCCACAAAGAAGGCTAACAAGTTCCAAGGAATTAATATTATAGTTTCTCTGACTACAGTTAATAACTAGAAAACAATATCTAGAAAATCACCCAATATTTGGAAACTAACATGCGTCTAGTTACCCATGGGTCAAAGAATTCATAATGAAAATTAAGTAATAGTTGAACTGATTGTCTTTAAAAAAGATATATCAAAACTTGTCTAACACAGCTAAAGCCAATGCTTAAAGAGAAATTTATAAATTTAAAATGTATAAATAGAAAAGAACAAAGACTGACAACCAAAGAACTGAGTGTCCATCTCAAGAAGCTAGAAAAATAACTAAATAAGAAAACAAAAGGAATAAATATAAATGCAAAAATGAATAAAGTGAAACAAAACAAAAAAATGATCAACATAACCAAAAACTGGTTATTTGAAAAGGCAAGAGAAGGCAAAAAGAACCAGTATCAGGAATGAAAAGGGGGACATATCTACAGCTGTTACAGAAATACTGAGTCACTTTATGTCAATAAATTTGAAATCGAAAATGAGATGGATATATTCTTGTAACAGTGACTCTCACAGCATAGTTTACAACCCTCTGGGAGTGTTCAAGACTGTCTTTGACAACCAAGGAGGTCAAAATTATTTTCATGATAGTAACATATCATCTTCCCTTTTATTAACTGTATTACATTTGTAATATTTGTGCAAAAGCAGAGGTAAACCTGTGTGATGTCCGAGCCAATCATGGCAAGTCTATTTCTCTTGCCAGTGATTGGTTTAGAAAATCAGGGCATAGGAAAAAATTGAGAATCTTGTATATGTCAAATGTTATTAATGAGATGCAAGAAGAAACACCCTGTGGCTTCAGCGAAGTTTTTCCTTTCAAGAAAGGTTAATAGGAAGTAGTTTTTCTCCTTCTGGATGAGGATGTGTGTGGAATGCAGCCCAGAACTACAGGCAACTGTCTTTGACCTGAAAAGGAAGCCAGCACACAAAACAGAGTGGAATTGAGAAAATTACAGATACACAGATCGGGAGTAACATGAATAACCCAATCCTGAAAGCTCAGTTTCATTTTGTAGTGAGCCAATTTTCTGTTCCAGCAACTTTAAGTTTTTGCTTTATTGAAACTGTAAACAACCTAATTAACATTATAGAATTCACTGCTTAAATAAATCCTGTTTCACAGTGCAATGTACAAAAGAAGTCTCTCAAATTTACAAGCTAGACAAATTTTTCTCTATACAAAGGTGCACTTCAGACACCTGTACTACCCGGTAGAGTTACCACTAAGACATTTTTGGAAGATTGTATTATCAATTGGTATACAACTGAGAAGTGGTATGTGGTGCGTTATTGAGTACATTCATTAACAGTACAGCTGACCCTTTAAAAAACTGCATGGGTCAATTTATACGTGAATTTTCTTGTCTCTGCCATCCTTGAGACAGTAAGACCAACTCTTCCTTTTCCTCAGTCTATTCAGTGTGAAGGCGATGACTTTTACGATGATCCACTTCCACTTAATGAACAGTAAATATATTTCCTTAATAACATATTCTTTTCTCTAGCTTACATTATTGTAAGAATAGAACATATAATACATATAACATACAATCAACTGTTTATTGGTAAGAGTTCCAATCAACAGTAGGCTATTAGTGTGAAAAATATGAATCTGAAAGAGCCAGTTCTTCAAGATGAATCCCAAGTGGCTAACTGGCCCTGAATTTAAAATGGAGCCAAGCAGCCATTTGCGGACTGGGATGACACACAAACTCTTGAGTTCCCTGAAAACCCATAGCTTTTTATCTTTGGAACTATCAGAGCTCACCTGAGCCAACCAAACACGGCTCCACTGTATTGACCAATCAAAACTAAGGAAGTTTCAATCCTTCATTTGCATAAAAGGACCTGATTGGGAAGCTTGGGCAGGAACTTTTGCTATAAAACCCCAGTCTTCACTTTGGGAGGCCCAGGTGGGCGGATCATGAGGTCAGGAGATCGAGACCATCCTGGCCAACATGGTGAAACCCTGTCTCTACTAAAAATAAAAAAAAAAAAATTAGCTGGGTGTGGTGGTACACATCTGTAGTCCCAGCTACTCGGGAAGCTGAGGCAGAAGAATTGCTTGAACCCAGGAGGCAGAGATTGCAGTAAGCCAACATCACACCACTGAGCTACAGCCTGGGTGACAGTGCAAGACTTTGTCAAAAACAAACAAAACCCCAGTCTTCCCTTTGTTCTCTGAAATGTACCTCCATTTTACACCAAACACTGCATCTCCCCAGTTTTACAAACTGTTCACTGAAATAAAGTATCTTTCCTCCAAATTCCTTTGTTCACAGAAGTTGATTTGGAGGAGTCAAAAGTTACATGCAAATTTTCAACTGTGTGGGCTGTTGGCACCCCTCACCCCTGCATTGTTCAAGGGTCAACCGTATTACAAACACATAGAGGCACTACTGGGTATCTGCTTAAGTTCAGTGCTATCCTGGGAATGTTGACTTTATATAACAAAGACAGGTCAAGAGTATTTGCTTGAAGATGAGGCCAGAGATCTGGAGTATTTTTACATGGACCAGTTGCTTCTATAACCATAAACAGTGCTCTCAGAAGTAAAAAGGAAACTTGGACTGAAAGATGACTTTTCCCTTTTGGCATGGTTCACTGGGCACTGAAACTGAATGGCCTCTTTCAAGTTTCACAGACAGGGTAGAGTCATCTCCAGCAACTTGCTGTTAATGCTTGAGAGACTGCAAAGCAACCTAGGGATCCTCTTGAATTAAATTACATTTTCCCAAGGGTGAAGTTTAATTCTATTTAGTTGCCTTTGATAACCACATATGAAGGAGGAAGACTAATTTTTTCTAAGAGAGGGTCTCACTTTGTCACCCAGGCTGGAGCGCAGTGGTGCAATCTCAGCTCGCTGAACCTCTGCCTCCTGGTAGCACTCTTCCCACCTCAGCCTCCCAAGTAGCTGGGAATACAGGCACACATCACCATGCTCAGCTAGTTTTTAAATGTTTCTGTAGGGATGGGGTCTCTATTGCCCACGCTGAGAATATTTCATGTAAGTGCTGATTAAATACCTAGGAAGCCACCATTCTGTCATGCCCTTACTTAACAAAGTGTTGCTTTTCACCCTACCCCAGGGGAAAGCATACCTAACATGGCAAGATTCATTGGCTACAGCTCAGCAAAACATTTTGGATCCTTTAGGAGGAAAAAATCTTACATAAACTGCATTTTAAGAATAAAGTGGTGCAGGATCTGGATTTAAAAAGAAAAGAAAAAGAAAGAATAAGGAAGAAGTTTTATGGGACCTAACTTTCAAGTCAACAGCCCTTTGAATCTCTGGCTCTAAGATGAATGCAACTCATCTGCGGAATTTCTTTCTTTGAAGATGTGTTTTATGCCACTGTGACCCCAGAAGAAAGATAGCAAACTATTTGGACTCTGATGCAAAAGGTATATAATCTGTATCCTGCTGGTTCTGGTTCTTACTAAGTAATAGTTAAAATGATGCATTAAAGGATTATAAGTGACTTAATCAAGAATACGTCTACTCTCATTGTAAATCAGCTTGTATTTTAAGTATTATATGTAAAATCACTGGGTTAGTACACACTGCAAATATACCAAACAAGTTTGTACCTGCCTGATTTTGATGACCATAATCCAAATGTTCTTTCCATCTTCTGTGCTGTAATTTAGTGTGTGAACACACACATTTTTATCATCCTCTATGTTCCATCTAATATTGTTAATATGTAACATCCAGATCAATTCAGAAGATACAAACTACAACCCTTCCACTAAGAAAAGTGTGAAAGAGACCATCTTTTAACATGATGTATGCTTTTGATCTATTTTAAGTTGAAGCACATGTTTACAGGCCAAAGCTTGTTTAAAATGATTTCAGAACCAAGTACATGTTTTAAGAATATGCCATACAGAACTGAATATAGTGTACTCTAATTTTCCTCAATTTGACAAAAAAATGGACAGAAGGCAAAATGAAAAAAAATTTTATTTCCTCAGTGTTTATCCACTGTCAATACTGTATTTTTGATGCAATATATTTGCCAAAAAAACTCAGCCTTTATTTTCCATTTTAAACAACTACAATATTTACAAGCTGTTCAGAATAACACTCAGACACACACACACACACTCACAGACACACGTAAGTACATATGTCCTTATCTCTGGTTTATACTGAATGCTGGTAAAGGCCATGAATACTTTCCAGAGCCCATGATCAGAAAAGGAAAACCCATTTTCCTTCTTACGTCCACTTTCCAAGAATCATGTTCAATATTTCTCCTTTTGTTTCCTCATGCAGAGCTCTTTGCCAGACTTGTATAGGGTTAATCAGTTTTTACAATTTACGTTTACTTAAACTATAAGCTTTTAAAAAGCGTAAGCAGACATGATCCCCTCCCCCAAAAAACTTCTATCATTTTGGTTGTAGAATCAAGCTTCATATATAAAAAATCTTGTTCAATCACAAGTACACTAAACCCAAGAGTCATCTGGAGCAGCCATCTTATGTTCTATTACTACTCTTGTGAATTCCAGGGCACCACCTCATTGCGCAGGTAATACCCAGGAATTCATCCCCATCACAGTGTTAGATGACCTTTGTTCCTTCTAGCTTGGCTCCACCGATATTATAAATTGTCAGGTACAGCGCTGAGGCATAAGAAAAAAGGTATAATCCTATATAATAGGTATAAGTCTTAGAACAGAGTTGTCATATAACCTTGTGGTGACAATCAGCTCTAGTTCCACCAAAGAATGTGAGGTTGATTCCACAAAATGGCAGATAATGAAGCTCAACTCACAAACATAAGTTATTTATCTTAATTCAGAAAGAGTATGTGGTTTGTAGGCAATAAAGAGAAATTGTTGTCATACATAATTCTTGACAGATGACTCTGGTGAGGTGATTCAAAGTAGAAAATATACTTCTGTTTCAAGCAAACTTGCTCCACTCATATCCTACCAGATTTATTATAATAATTAATTCCTTTCCAATCACAATTCTTCCTAGACATTTAACAAGTAAAAATAAGACGGCCTGAATGCATATTAACCAAATTAAAAAAAAAAGATAAATGAAGAAAAGCTTTTTTAATACTTATTTTTAAAAAGCTATATTCAATGTAATATTAAAATTATGCTGCCCCAATGCAAGGCAGTATCTAATTTTTCTTCTTTCTTAACACCAATAAAACAATATCCATGTAAGAATGAAACAGAATGTCCTAAGTCTGTTAGCAAGTTCCATGTGCCATCTTACCTTGACTGACATTATTCTCTCCACTAATCTTGGAATTAAAGGAAAACCCTCTAGAATAAAAAGAGACATTTTATACCTTATCTGAACAATGTATGCTATGAAAAGAAAAAATTAACTGGGTCTGTGTCCAAAGTAACTTTATATGATTACCTTACACAAAAAAAGAATATGAATGAATAATGAGGACTTAAAAAACAAACACACACCCCAGAAAAGGCTTTGTCCATATTCATGAAAAATTAATTAAAATATAAAAGAAATTAACGATCTGGACAGCAGTTTGTATTTAAGTAGCTAGTAAATATAAAGTCAAAGGATTCTGACAAAATCATTATCACCTTTTTCTCAAGTCACATATTTATTTAGGAGGAAAGATGCTTGAAAGCTAGCTATAAGAAAAGGACAACTTTAGACAATGGGTGAATCTTCAGCTTAAAAGGCCCAGTGTTGGATGAATGACTCAGAGCAGCAATTCACCAAATGCAGAGCTGCTAAGCAGAGGCAGAAGGATGATGCTCAGAAGCATGGAGAAATTTATCAAGGCTAAGCAGGAAGCATGGAGGAATTTATCAAGGCTAAGCTGCCCCTGCTCAAAAATATGAGGCTGAGTTTTGTATTTTGGTATGTGATGGAAAAATAAACTAATTCAGAAAGAGAAACACATCTTCTTACTGGGTTTCCTACACAAAAACTTGTATTTTCATTGCCTGACATTTAGTACACAGAATAATCTTCCATATCTCACTTAGGTTACAAATACTGTCTGACTACTTCTGTTTCAAAAATTAGAAGTATTTCAGATATACTTGAAATATTTTCCAAAATACTTCAAATCTAATAGAATTAGATTATCATCCTCCAGTAACAAAGTCAAAGAAGGTAGAACACTGGTTAAGTTTGTTCACTAATTTCCTAAAAGGCAATCTCTTAAAAAATACACATATAGCCTCACCACTTACTCTTCCAGGTTCCTTAAATATCAACATCTTATGTTAATCTAGCTTCTTGGAAAAATTAAAGTTCTTTAGCAAAAAAGTCAACATTAAAGTTTTATCCAGTGTTGAAAATGGTGTAAAAAGAGAGTTCACACCAAGGTATAAGTTGGAAGATTAACCAAAAGCTTAGTTAGGAGCTATAAAATGTTTTTTATCAGTGAATGAAAGAAAAAAAGGGAAAAAAGGCAACAATTTATAACTCATTCCATGATTATCTTTCTCTTACAAGAGGGGGTGGAGGGGAAGAATTAAACAAGAAAAAACAAAGATTTCAATCATACAACGTTATAAAAAGGAAATGAATTAAAAAAGCTAGTGTTTGAGTTATATCTTTTTACTTTCAAATTATGGAAATCGAACCATTGGCAATTTATAAACTAAAGACATTAATGTAGGCTGAAGTCCTGTACATAACTGAGAAAGGTTAAGCAGAGAATCTATTCACGATTCTCTGGGGGGGTGACAGGAGAGGCAAGAACAAGAATTTATGATCAATTAAATCAACGCAAGTATTATATTTCCATATAATTTAGATCAAATTATTATTAAGAAATGAATGTTTCTTCAATTATCACCATTTCCCTGATGCAATTACTAGAAAAGTATTTTGATTTTTAAAAGATTGTCAGTTTTAGACTTTTAAGAAAAACAACAGGGCTTTTCTCAGGGTTCCTAATTTATAAACTCACTAAAGAATTATATGTTAACAAAATTCAACTTGTTTTTAGAAAAATATATATCAATTGCTACCCAAAATCAAAACCGAACATATATGTTCCATATAAAATCTAGTCTTGCCTTTGAAATCTGACTTTTCAGAGTATGTGATGCGTTAAAAATTTTTTTGGAGCAGGGGCTAGAAATTAAAAAATTCCAGCCCTTCTGATTAAATCAAATGAAGGTCAGATTTTTTTTTTTTTTCTGTGTGGGAAAATGAATTATCTTCCATCTAAGACTTTTGAAAAGGCTCTACTTATATCTAGGCAATGATCATGAAAAGATCATATTCACTTCAGAAAGGGAACAAGCAGAAGGGAACACAGTTACTTTGAGAAGATTTAAAAAATATACATACATAGAGAAATTGATTATAAATTCAGTTTCAGAAAAAAAATCCTCCAAAATCAAAAACAGTAAACTTTAATGGCATACTTTAGATCTGCCAAAATCTGGCAAATGCAGAATATAATGACAGTATCAGGAAAATACATTTTTTAAATGGTCAATTTAGAAAGGGTACCTTTGTATAAAGGTTCAGTAAATCATTTGACAAGTATTTTTAAACAGTAAATTTTGTAAAGTGTGAAGTCTATGGAAGTGTCAACACAAGGCACATTAGGTTCTGAATGACCACAGAAGTTTAAAATTAGAAAAAGGAAAAATAAATAGGTTTCAAAGTGGAAATGCAGTAAGACTGGTATGTTCACTATTTACTTTCTTAGTTTTCATTCCTTCTACTGTAATGTTATGCTATAATGTGGGATCTACATCAGAATTAGTAGGAAAAACAGCTTCTCTCTTCTGTCACCTCAATAAAACATACTTTAATACAGTGGCTACAGTGTCTAATACAGTAGCCACTAGGTACATGTAGCTATCGAGTACTTGAAATATGGCTAGTGACACATGATGAAATAGTAATACTTCGAATGTACTGGATTAAACAAAATGCATTATTAAAATTACTTTTATCTGTTTCTTTCAATGTTCTCTGCACAAGGGGTACAAAGATGGCTGCTCCTAAATGCTCAGAGATATACAATTTCCTTTGGAGTTTCACAACAAAAGGGAAAATTTTCTTAAGGATTTAAAAAATGCTAAAAGTTGCAAATTAAATCTAAATTGAAATTCCCATATCGCCCAATTGTAAATATGTGTAATATATTTCCCTGAATATACATTTTTTTAAAAAACCAATAAAATTTAAGTTATGAGACAACATATGAATTAAGTCAATTTCACAGTTATAAATATTTCAATTTACAGCTACACACTATAAATTACAGGAAATAAAATTCAAGTAATAGAAAAAGAAGAGGGGAAAAATAAAAAGCAAAGTTATTAAAGAGGGATGTAATAATAATAATAACTGCACCATTTGGATAGATTTGAAAAAATTTTACTTGATTAACTAAACTGCATGTGAATAACTTCAAGAGCTAGCAACTCATAAAATAAATAAAAGGCAATCGATCCTTTCTTTAAATTCCTGGACATTCATCTTCTTAAAGAAAAGAAAAGCATTTTCTACCCAGAAGCGAGCCCAGCAGAGCTTGCCCTGCTGGAGAGAAGCAGAGCGCATGGGCTCCTCTGAGACGTGGACACAGGAGCTGGCAGTGGTGTGCACATGACTGATCCGCTGACTATTGGCTCTGGGAAATGTCAATGATGAAGCTATGTATATCTTGAGATTACATATTCATTTTAAAGAAAACATCCAATGTCCTGGCATGAAGTACAGACTACTAACAAAAAAACTAGCAGCACAGTTCCTGCTACCTGTGTTTATAAGGGAAGGGGTTAATCCCAAAGGCAATTTAAATAATGGTATTTTATTTTTATATATAAATAAATGTTCTGAGAAATCTCAGACTTTAGTGCATTGCTGTAAAAAAATTAGTGCAGTTTTTTTCATTAAAGTTTTCATTAAAGTTTTTAGCGCTCAAGGAATAAATCTATGTCTGTTCATAGTCTCTTTCACTGTACATTAAACTTTTACACTGCTATAAGTCAAACAGAACATTTCTACACTGGTCTGTTTTTAAAAATCAAGGTAAATGAATTTCATGTTCTATGACAAAACATGGCAATTATTTTTGGCAAAGAAATTAGAAAAATATGAGATCATAGTTTAGAAATGAAGAGTTTGTTGATTTAAAGCATAGGCAATGTATAGGAAAAACTTTTTTTAAGGATGTATTTTAACAGAACTTTATCTTTCATGCAAAATGTTTTCTTGGCAGTTAACTTAAAAAAATATTTCGGCTTTATTTGGGGATGGAGACAGTGACAGGAGTCAGGGTGAAGGGCAAAGGGGAGGTGCTTAACCAAGCTCATTCTGCTTTCAGTCTCTCCCACACAGGATCGATGTGATACCTGCAGGTGCTCCTTTCTTTTTCCAATGTCTTGGAATTGAGAGGGAAAAAGAAACGTCTTTATAAAACATTGGCTCACACTTCAGCCCCAAGTTCTAGTACCCCAGTTTCAATTATGGTCACATATTTATCATCAATCTGGACCAGAAGCACTGCCTTGTCGATG
The DNA here is from genome assembly GCA_963574635.1 of Cheracebus regulus. Lineage (NCBI taxonomy): Eukaryota > Metazoa > Chordata > Mammalia > Primates > Pitheciidae > Cheracebus > Cheracebus regulus. The sequence continues at coordinate 24,333 of CAUYQU010058663.1, read as the reverse complement.
TGGGATCTAGTACCTGGATCTCTGCTGCAAGGCACCCATCGGTGAATCACCTAATGATTCAGAATAAAACAAGAAGTTAGTGCTGGAGACCTGGAATATACTCACAAACTCTTATCCCCACCCAGGATTAGAAGTAGCAATTTTGTCTGAAAATTATACATAAGTATAAATCAGCTAAAACCACGCATCCGAGTGAGGTAGACTTCAAAAAACACAGACCCCCCGGACCACTAGCTTGTAAGACAACTTACATGGCCTTCCATGCCCTCCTGCGGACTCCAGTCTTTCCAGCTATTTCTCCCGGCTTTTAACCGAATTCCCTCATCAGGCCACTGTAGCTCTTTCCTTTTAGACAGGTTGATCCCTTCCAGAATTTGACTGGGATCCACAATCTATATAATAAATAAAAACATTTCCAATTCATTTTTTTCTTGATGATGAAAAATTATGTAATCTCAAACAAAATGTTTTTCATAGGACTCTTTGTGTCTCAAGTTATTTTTAAAATTCCTCTAATGAAATTTAAAAAAAAATCTTAAGAACTACCTCTTGAATTATTTTCACCCTTCTGGTAGACCTCACTGCAATGGCCATGTGACAATGGCAGAACAAGGAACAAATATCACCACCACAAAAACTGTTTGCTTTCAGTTTTTAAGTTTGAAGAAACTTTTCCCCAAAATTCAAAAATATTCTAGTCTTGAGACTAAGATAAGATGTAGTTTACACAAGAGCCCTTCATTCAACAAATAAGAAATAAAAACAGCACAAGACCACCTCTGGGCTTACTTACTTGGACTCTGTAAATCACTTCTCCCTTTCTGGCATGTGAATTATTGGCAGGACTTAAGGTGTTGCCTGGCTGTGCATCCGTGGCACTGCCCTGACCTCCCTCTGTCGCAAGAAAACCCACGAGAGTGTGATGTTTGCAGGCTGGGATGCTTTGGCTGGAGCTGCTGGAGGAAGGGAGGCCATGCTGCACGCAGGCCAGGCCACTCTGACTGGAGGGTTCTATTTGGTTCACCATTGACAGACGAGACTGGATGGATGATGGCAAGTTCCGAAGCGATATCTGACTGGTGGAAGAGCGCCGACAAGGCACAAACCCCGTGGCGGACATCCGGAGGGACGAATGTCGGCTGCTGTAGCAGTAGGAAGACTGGCTGGCTACTGAGGCCCGGGCAGGAGACTGTCTGACCAGGCCTGACTGCACAGAGTGAGAGCTGTGGCTAGTGCCTAGGAGGAGAAACAGCAGCACTCACTCAAAGTAGAATGACTCAGACATGATACTTCTGTTTTGTAGTTTCTAAGACTTTTTCCCCTAGGCAATTAATTGGTGAATTCATAGAACTTATTCATGTTTATGCCTAAAACATTTAAAGTTAAGAAAAAGAAATACGTATCTGAGATCTTTTTTTGTATGCGGTTTTTGTAACATAATTTTTATTTGCTAACGTTTTTTAGAGTTCAAATTCTGGGGCATATGAAAGACCCAATTAATAATTAAACATTTGACAGGAAACATCAGGACTTAAGGTTAGGATAAATCCTAAAATATGTTTCACAGAAATATTTCAAAATAACAAGAATACTTCTGTAACACATCAGAAATGAACTAACTCATGGAAATGTTATGGTCAGAGATTTACTGAGAAATACTGCATGATCTCTCTCACTCATGGAATCTGAAAAATCCAAACTCACAGAAGCAAAGAGTAGAATGGTGGCTGCCAGGGGCTGGGGATGGGGGAGGTGTTGGTCACAGGGTACAAAGTTCCAGTGAGTCAGGAGGAATAAGCTCTGGAGGTCTACTGTACAGCCTGGGGACTATAATTAATAATAATGTGTTATATGCTTAAAAATTGCTGAGTAGCTCTAAAATGTCCTTACCACAAAAAAATAGGTATATGAAGTAATGGATATGTTAACTAGCTTAATTTAATCATTTTGCAATATATTCACATATTAAAACATGATGATGTACACTATAAATATATATAATTTTAGCCAGTTAAAAAAGAGAAATATTTATTAAGGTCCTACTAAATGGCATGCTCTATACTATTTCTCAAAGTATGGTATTACTACCCTTTCAACCTCTTCCAAGGAAAAGCTACACTGCCCATAGAGAGACAGTGAATACCATGCTGTAATTTTCATACACATTTGGGGATCACTGCCAAATAGGAATGATCAGTGGTACTGAAAAGCAGGTTCTTCTGCATCCTTTTTCAAGTGGCTTGATTTGATTCTTTAGACTTGTCTTTTTCTTGACTTCTAACAGTAATGTAAAATTAATTACATTGAAAACATAGCTACATGTACTTTTTACCTGAAAATAAAAAGAACTAATCAATGTAAGAGCAAAAAGTACATTTAAAGAACACTGAAAGTTTTATGTTTTCACTCAGAAGCAAAAAAAGAACATTCAAAATGTTGATCTATCAGGTCTTTTCACTTGAATCCCATATTGAAATTTAATAAATGTCTTTCAATTTAAGTAAGTGTCTTGGAACTTTATCTGATCCATGTGAAGCAGTCAGGGAGGCAGTCGGGGAGAGGATCAACTCTCCATATGGCTGGATCAACTGATCAGCCATATGGAGACAGTTTGAGACCTGATTCCTTCTGCACACCAAGTGGACTGTTGATCTCATATCAAAGGGAAATTAATAAAAGCTACCTTGAGGGCCTAGGGATAGGGAAAATTTTCTTAATTAGGACATAAAAGTATTAATGATAAAATAAATGATTAGTAAATAATTCTCAATAAAATTAAGGACTTCTTATCAAAAGAAGGCAAGTAACTCTTCACAGTAAGAGAATGAAAAGCCAATGGACAGAATGGGAAAAGATATTTGTAGTACAGAAAAACCAAAGAGCTCAAATCCAGAATATAAAACACAAATCAATAAGAAAAAGATAAAATTAAAAAACAGGCAAAAGATGTAAATAAGCACTTTAGAAAGAGGAGCTGCTGATAAATTCATTAAAAACTTCCATTCTTAGGTATCAGAGTAATGCAAAGTAAAACAATAAAATTAAAGCTCACCCTTTCTCCTGCCCTCCCCATGACTAGTGGGAGTAACACTAGTTACTCTCACTAACTACTCTCACTAATTAGTAAGAGTAACAGCTGGTTAAAAAAAAATTTTCTGGAAGATTTTTGGCATTATATATCAAGAGTATTATTCTCGTAAGCTTTGGCCTAGTTCATTTTTAAGATTTCTGGTCTATGAAAATAATAAACGGTTACAAAGACTTATATACAAAGATTATTACAACATTATGTTAGAAGAAAAACCAAGTCATTGTCCAACAGGGAAGAAGTTAATTATAATTAATATTTAACTATTAATTATAATAAATATTAGCCTTTAAAAATTATATTTTCAAAGAATCCTTAATATATCAAAATGTTTATGTTGAATTATCTTAAAAAGCATATAATTACATATATTAAAAAAATGAACAAATGGCATAATACAACAAGTACAACTTGGAATTTAAAAAAATTCTATTTCTGTATTTTCAAGTAGTTCAAATGCAATCCTCTTTATACACATATACTAACCAGCCTCTATGCTAAGAAGCTAACATTAGGCATATAACTTTGTTTCACATTACCTAGTGGTGGAGGATAAGATGTGACAGGTGGGTGGAGCCCAGTTCCTGATCCCTGCCCAGGATTTCCAGTGCTTCCCTGGGATATGTTGTTGTGGGGATCGTTGGCAGTTGTTGCGTTGTTACCAGTGCAGGAAGTCCCACCTCCAGTATCAGAATCTTCAATATTGCCACCACTGTTACATCCAGCTCCGCAACCTTTCCTAAGCCTAGGAACAAATACCAGAGTAAAGAGCATTATCCCAAGATCACTTCAAAATGGGTATTTTATTCTTTTTCCAGCTATTCTGACCTGCTAATGCTACTAATGTTTACCTTTTAAGTCTTTATAGTGCAATCAATATTAGGAACAAAAAAACTCATACATTTTCAAAGAATGGCTTAAGAACTGTAACTCTCATATTCTCTGTCTCAAATCTTTCCAATTTACTTCATTTTTATATACTCTATTATCTGTCCTGCACCATGATAAAGAATTGTATATAACTCAGTTGTACTATTAACATCAAAACAGCATGGTACTGGTACCAAAACAGAGATACAAACCAATGGAACAGAACAGAGGCCTGGGAAGTAATGCCACACATCTACAACCATCTGATCTTTGATAAACCTGATAAAAACAAGCAATGGGGAAAGGATTGCCTGTTTAATAAATGGTGTTGGGAAAATTGCATAGCAATGTGCCGAAAGCAGCAGAAACTTGACTCCTTCCTGATACCTTACACTAAAATTAACTCCAGATGGATTAAGGACTTAAACATAAGACCTAACACCATAAGAACCCTAGAAGAAAACCCAGGTAAAACCATCCAGGACATAGGCTTAGGCAAGGAGTTCATGACTAAAACACCAAAAGCAATGGCAACAAAAGCCAAAATAGAAAAATGGAATATAATTACACTTCAGAGCTTCTGTAGAGCAAAATAAACAATCATTAGAGCAGACTGGCAACCAACAGAATGGGAAAAACTTTTTGCAATCTACTCATCTGACAAAGGGCTAATATCCAGAATCTACAAAGAACTAAAACAGATTTACACACACACACACACACACACACACACACACACACACACACACACACACACGGGAAAAAAAAAAAAAACAACAAAAAGTGAGCAAAGGATATGAACAGACACTTTTCAAAAGAAGACATTTATATAGCCAACAAACATATGAAAAAATGCTCATCATCACTGGTCATTAGATGACCAGTCAAAACCACGTTGAGACACCATCTCACACCAGTTAGAATGGCGATCATTAAAAAATCTGGAGACAACAGATGCTGGAGAGGATGTGGAGAAATAGGAACAATTTTATACTCTTGGTGGGAGTGTAAATTAGTTGAACCATTGTGGAAGACAGTGTGGCGATTCCTCAAGAACCTAGAAATAGAAATTCCATTTGACCCAGCAATCCCATTACTGGGTATATGCCCAAAGGACTATAAATCATTCTGTTATAAAGACATGTGCACATGTATGTTTATCGTGGCACTGTTTACAATAGCAAAGACCTGGAACCAACCCAATTGCCCATCAATGATAGACTGGACAAAGAAAATGTAGTACATATACACCATGAAATATTATGCAGCCATAAAAAATAATGAGTTCGTGTCCTTTGTAGGGACATGGATGAACCTGGAAACCATCATTCTCAGCAAACTGACACAAAAACAGAAAATTAAACACCACATGTTCTCACTCATAGGTGGGTCTAACAATGAGAACACATGGACACAGGGAGGGGAGCATCACACACTGGGGTCCATTGCGAAGGGCTAGGGGAAGGACAGTGGGAGGGAGGGTGGGGAGGGATAACATGGGGAGAAATGTCAGATATAGGTGATGGGGGGATGGAGGCAGCAAACCACCTTGCCATGAATGTACCTATGCAACAATCTTGCATGATCTGTACATGTACCCCAGAATCTAAAGTACAATAAAAAATAAAAATAAAGTAAAATTTTTAAAATGGGATGAATGTTGGCCACTGTAAAAAAAAATCCATTTAACTGTGGAACTAATATTTACTGGATTCTTATTCTAGATTGAACACTAATTGGAGTGGTAGGAACAGGATGTATAAGACATGGCCTCTGTCTTTAAAATGCTGATACATAAATGGGGGATATGAACATGTAAACCAATAAAAATAATCAGTTTGACAGAGGCTGTGGCAGAATGCAAGAAACAAGGTGGACACAGAGAAGGAAGAAATCATAAATCCTTTCCAGGAATAAGAAAACGCATCTAAAATAATATAAAGCTTGAGCTGTCTCTTAAAAAAAAAAAGGCGAGTATAACAAATGGAAAGAGGAAGAAGAGTGTTTCAGGTAAAAGGAACATTCAAAGTCACTGAGGTAAAGGAGTATAGCAAATTTGCCATTAGTTTAGTGTTCCTGGATCTTAAGACAAAAAGAGAGGGGTAACAAGAGCTAAGACTGAGGAAGTAACTATCCAGTTACTTCCTATAGGACTTCTTTTTCTTAGTGTCAGTGTGAAACCATCAAAAAGTTCTAAGCAGTGAAAGACTTATTTATATTTTCACTTTAGATAGTGCATTCTTGTAGACATATGAAGCATAAATGAAAATAGGGAAATAATAGAGGCAGGGAATTATTTAAGAAGGCAATATAGTAATAGGGATATGGAATAACAAAAGTTAGAACTAAGGAAGTGATCATGGGAATAAGTACAATGGAGTATATTTTAGAAATATGTAGGGAATAACCATCCCCTGGACTTGGGAATTGAATTATAAAAGGACTTGGTCAAGGATAGTCCCAGGTTTCTTGTTTGGAGGTGATAAATAAGTGAATATTGGACTAAGGGTTGAAGAGCAAGTTGAGGAAGGATAGGATAGATGAGTCTAGTTTAGAAAATGATATGACTTAAATGCTTTGGAGGTATTCAAGTGGATACAATACAAATTAGGATAAATGAATTTGGAGCCAAGTGGAGAGGTGGGAGCTAGAGGTATTAACAGATATTTAGAAAGAATTAGAGAGGGTAAGTATAGTTATGAGAGTATATGAGATAATCCACAAAAAGCTTTTAAAGTGAGATGAGAATATGGACAAAGGAGGAACCAAAGGTAATGACAATATGTATGAAGAATGATGCCTGTCATCCACTATTTACCATTTAAGTAGCATTCGTCTTTCAAGATACCAAAATGAATCCCTAGATTTGCTGAAAGACCCTAAATTAGATGTATGATATATGGTGCTCTTCGAGAAGCTATTTACTTTCTCTGCCAATGTGAATCTATCTGAATCTAGAAGATATAGCAATCTTGAGCCTGTAGAGAAAAAAATAAATGAATCCTAATTTTTAATAGAAGAATTAAAAATTTGGCAACCATTGCTTTGAAGGGCATTCTAGTCTATTCTCTAACAGGTTAAGAGACAATTGACATTTCACTTTTCTTTTAAAGTAAAGTAACCACCCCAAACCAGGATTCTATTATATTTAAATATTATCCCAACTACAATAAAATGAGACATTAAAAGGCCCTATTCATACAGTAGTAATGAGTAATACAATCATCTCTTGGTTGTTGGTGGTTGGAGCATTTTTTAAGGTCATAAATAAAGGGTCTCCAAATGATGTGGGTACTGTGGTTTTTCTCAGACAGTTCAATAAATATAAGATGGGACCAGGGATAATTTAACAAGTAAGTTTGGTAGAGAGTTTTGAGTAAGAAAAAACCTTAGAATGTTTCTTATGGATCAAAGACAAGTTTTAATGAATTGGGTGGAGCAGATAGAGCTCTGAAGTTTATTCTCCTTTGTACAAAGGAAATGATCTCACAGTAATAATACAAATGGTATTCATGAAATATTTTTCTTTTTACAAAAGTTAATTATGAATGAACTTCATAGTTCATTAGAGTCAGAAAGCATAATACATTTTAGTAATTTACTTATTCTCTGGGAAGGGACTTTATGAATATTTGGGGAAAAATTTGGTTGAGGATAAATTAGATGTAATGGATTGTTTTTAAAAATGTCATAAGAAGCATAATACATTTACTTTCAAGAATTTGAGGTCCGTTCTCTACTCTGTTGCCAGCTGAATAACGCTTTCATTGTAGCCTCTGCCTGTCACTCCAAAATCTCACCATTTCCTAAACCTAAGTCACATACTATTCAAACTACCTTGGATGCCTTCCTCTTTTCTCTCTTGGCAAATTGCTCATCCTTAAAGAAACATCACAATTTTATCTCCAGTGAAGTCTTCTCCAGTTCACACTATTTTTCCCTCTGTGCCTTAACAACACTTTGATCATATCCCTATACGAATATTTATCAATTTTCATTACAGTTACCAGCCTACACACATATTTCCACAGCTGGACAGTGCCTAGCTCCATGCCTGGCACACAGAACACATTCAGGAACACTTTTTGTCATAATTACCTGATTACTACCTATTCAATCATCAATCATTAACCCTCATACCTAAGGATAGGTGGATATATATAACTAGCTTTACATCTATCTATAATTTACTCAGTGAGCTTACATATGTGGTCTCCTTTTGCACTTCAAGATTACCACACAGGATTGTAAGAGTAGTTATCTTTAGTGTCATTTTTCAAATAGGGAAGGTGAGATACCTGATACTCAGAAAGTCTTGCCCATGTCCATGAGAAATAAATGGGAGACACAAAATCAACTCCTCTCTTTTGACTTTAAATCTAGTAGACTATATTTAATTAAGTGGAATTTTTAGCTCATCCACACATTCATAAATTTATTCCTTAGAGTTATTCTTTTATTTAAATAGAACTCAGGTGTATGAAAATGGATTAATATTATTCCTAGGTTTATCACAGTCATCAATAGTTTATGCATGTCCCTAATTTTATGTGTGTATGAATGTACTCATATTTGACAAATATGACTAATACACATGAATCCATCATTCAACCTTACACCTAAAGTATTGTTATTAGCTATCTATATCTGTGCACTACTCTTTTCCCGTCTCACCAACCCTTGATTTACTGCCTAACCCTAAAGTATTTGTATTTTGAATTTCATATTTATCATTTCTTTATTTTATACAATTAGTTTAGTTTTGGTTCATTTTTAAGTAGTTTGAACTTTGTATTAATATTATCATATTCCATAGAGTCTTCTGGAACTAGATTTTCTTAATTCAACTTTATATTACTAATATGTATCTATACTATTTGTATAGTTGCAGTTTCTTGATTTTCACTCCTGAGTAATATTCTGTTATATGAATATACCAGAATTTATTTAACCATTGTTTTATTTATAAAATTTGAGTCATTTTCAGGTTTTTCTGTTTGTTTTTGATACTATGAATAATGCTGCCATGGATGATTTAATATTTTGAGGGAGAGTAATTACCAGATTGTCAATTATATGAATGTATAACTTTACAGTAAAATGCCAAGTTGTTTTTACAAAGTAGTTATAACAATTTTTATAACCTACAAAGTATGAAAGATCCTGATGATCCACATTCTCTGCAATAATAATTATTGCCAGAATTGTAATATTTTATCAATCATACAGATGTAAAATGGTATCTCATTTTAGCATTTTGCATTTCTTCAATTGCTAGTAAGATTGAGGCTATCGTCAGATATCATCCCTATGTATTTTTACAATTATTTATAGAACTTTTTAAAATTTTTGATACAAATCCTTTGTCAGTGATACACATTGTCAGTATCTTCTCCTGGTTTGAATCTTGTCTTTTGAGTCTCTTGGTAGTTGCTGTTTGCAAATGAATGTTAACTGTTAATAGTCCACAACTACATCCTTCTCAAAAGAACTGTGCCTGGCCAATGGATCTGCCTCACCCAAAGGTTTTTTGCCTCATGCCCTGGATTCAGCCTGCAGCCAACAATTGACTATTACACAGACACAAAAGGCTGACCCCTTTACCTCAAGGAAATACTTCCTCTGTGGTGCAATTCATGCGCCCACAGTTTTCCATGGGATTTGGCTGACACTAGTCTCCAGCTGAAACCACATCCTTAGTCAACTCCTTCCCCTCCCTGTCTGGCTTCTTTCATTTCCCTATAGGCTCCTCCTGAGAGCATTTCCTCAATAAATCACTTGCATAGAAATCTTTATCTCAGGTCCTGCTTCTAGGAAATCTAACTTCAGATACTTTCTTTGAGGTAGCTTTTGATGAACAGTTCGTACTATAATGAAATGTATCAATTTTTTATTTTATAGATTTTATTTTTTAAGAATCTCTATTTAGAAATCTTTCTTTACTCCATGATCAGATATCATTATCTGTTATTTCCTGTAAAAATTTGAAAGTTTTGCTTTGACATTTAAGTCTATATTTTGGAGTTGATCATTTTATAAAATGTGAGATAGGAATTCAATGTCTTTATATGTGAGTAACCATTTTGTCCAGGTTAATTTATTGAAAATTTCTTACTTTCCCTATGTGTATCTTTTTAGAACACTGACGGTTTAGTCAACATTCATTCCACACTTTTTAAATGCTTTTTATACATGAAAGACCTTGCATGGAGCTGGGGATGTAAACATAAGATGATACAACTCCTCTTGCTGTCAGGGGCTTACAATATAGTGAGAAAGTGGAATAAATCTCCAGTGAAATTATATACAAAGTAAGTTGACATCTACCAGCAGGATTCAGGAAAAACTTCTTAGAGGAAGCAGAATTAAAAACAGAAATTTTATAGTTTAGAGAGGTAGTTATTTCTTGGTGTTTCCAAGAAGAAACACTTTTTACAAAAGTACTGATTGTAAACCAGCATATATTATTTCAGAATATTGTCTATAGTTCTATGTGGTACAAAAGATATGTACAGGAAAAAAAAGTGTACCAGAAAAAAAAATTTAGATATAGACAGGATTCGACCTATAAAAGGCTTTTGTTAGTGGAACTTCGGTTGTAACCTTGTATCTTCCAGCACAGCCATCTTCTCTTAACAGGTAGCCTCCATTCTTGCCACTGCCTTGGAGAGAGTAATGTAATCCATAGTTAGCTGAAATATCCTACTCTTTCTGACAGGGGCATTGGTCTATGCTTTGGTTTAAATGTCCCCTCCAAAATTCATGTTGAAACTTAATACCCAATATGACAGTGTTGGTGGGAGTGTTGTAAGACATGATTGGATTATGAGGGCTCTGTCCTCATGAATGAATCAATCATTCATGGATGGATAGATTAATGAGTTAATGGATCAATGAATTATCATGGAAAGGAAACTATATAAAAATAAAGGAGACCTGAACTAGCACATTAGCATTCTTAGCCACCTCTCCATGTGATGCCCTGCACTGCCTCAGGATGCCACAGTGAGTTCCCACCAGCAAGAAGGCTCTCAACAGATACACACCCTCAACCTTAGACCTCCCAGCCTCCATAACTGTAAGAAATATAAATTTCTTTTCTTTATAAATTACCCAGTTTCAGGTACTCTAAAACAGAAAACAGACTAATAGAGATTAAAAGTGGGTATGTGCTGCAAACAGGTCTGATCAGAGTCCTCCTGTGGGATTAGCATATAGAAGTTATATACTCCTGCAGGGTCTCTATTTACTTGATTATGCCAAGCACTAAACCTACTCATATTACCTCCTTTCTTTCCACTCCCCTTTAAGAATGCACATGACTCAAGTGTTAAATGGTATAATAACACTTTTAGGATTCTTGAAGAAATGATGTTGATATATATTTCTATTCTTGATAAAAAGACAAAGAGAATACCCTTGATTATAAATCATTCTACTATAAAGATACATGCACATGTATGTTTATTGCAGCACTGTTCACAATAGCAAAGACTTGGAACCAACCCAAATGCCCATCAATAATAGAGTGAATAAAGAAAATGTGGCACATATGTACCATGAAATACCATGTAGCCATAAAAAGGATGAGTTCGTGTCCTTTGAAGGGACATGGATGAAGCTGGAAACCATTATTCTCAGCAAACTGTCACGAGAACAGAAAACCGAACACTGCATGTCCTCACTCATAAGTGGGAGTTGAATAATGAGAACACGTGGACACAGGAGCACGGGGTTGGGGGCTAAGGGAAGGATAGCATTGGGAGAAATAACTAATGCAGATGACGGGTTGATGAGTGCAGCAAACCACCATGGCACATGTATAGCTATGTAACAAACCTGCATGTGCTGCACATGTATCTCAGAAATTAAAGTATAATAATAATAAAATGAAAAAAGAATATCCTTTAAAGGTGTGGATTTTGTTTGTTATAAATTATTATTAGAGATTACTATGAAATTTTCAGAGAAGATTAAAAATTATTAAGGAAATTAAAATAATTCATAGACCCAACCATTAAAGAATACAGTTAAATATTTACCGTCTTATCTTTCAGGTTCACAAAAGTGTAGAGATATTGGTTTAAAAAATACAATTGAATTCATTATATTTGATAGCCAAATGTTATACCATGATTGTTTATATGAAACAAATTTTGAATATTTAATTATCACATTTCACAGTATGGTTACATTACCTAGCCATTAGTCTGTTTGTGAAGATTTTGGTTGCTTTCAATTTTCATAATTTTAAAGAATGCTGCCATAAGCATTCAATATGTAGATTTTCTGCATTTTAGATTTTGGATTGGATAAATTCCTAATGGAATTGCTGGGACAGAGGTTACATACATTTTTAGGACTCTTTCCACACGAGAACTTTGCAAATTAGACTATATGTTTTATTTCAGCAGAACATGACAAGTCTGTAGTGACAGATGATCCCAAGTCCCAGAATTTTGCAGCACTTAAAAATGCAGGGCAATCAGATTCAGCAGTACTTTAGCATTTGGGGCATAATGTGATGGGCTGATTTCTGTGCTAACTCTACAGTGTTTGTGACTTATACACATTCTCCAAAGCTTCTTCTTCATAGAAACAAAATATTCTAAGATGTGCAGATCTCAAGATTTGAAGTCTCAGTTTAACTTTTCCATGTTTCTTTGAGGGTGGGGTGAAGGGTGATGTATTTTTCCTTCCTGAAGATAGTTCTACAAATGGATTCTACAGATTGAAGGCCTATTTTTGAAAATTAACTATACCAAGAATTTTACATTCATAATATCATTTAATCCCTTCCAATAGCATTTGAGAATTCGATTGGTATATTATGAAACAATACCGGTTTTGCAATGGGTTTAAGTTGGTGAATCCAGGTTTTATCAATTGTTTGCTGTGTTACTTTAATTGCCTTTTGAAAAGTATTAATTTCTGTATAAAATCATAGAGATATGAATAAATACTTTACCAAATATGTATTTCAATTAAATGAGAAAATGCGGGTAGAGCAAGCAGCATAGTGTATCTCTCTCTGTCTTAGTCCGGGATCCTCTGAGATTAGAGTCTGAGGCATGCATATGGTTTATTCTGGAAGTGATTGCCAGGAACAGGACTGAAAGTCTAGGGAGGAGAACAGGAAATAAGGGAAAACTGATACAAGGATGTTTTTAAGTTGGGCACTGGTGCAGATGATTGGCTCTCAACCTTCCTTCTGTGGAGTGTTGTGAAATGCATCTTAGAACTGTTTGCCTAAGGAAAAAAGGGAAGAAAATATTTATTCCTCAGCAACCTTTCCCCATCGGTTAAGAATAATCCCAGGGCATTGCCTCCCCTGCATTTCCAGGTTGTGTATCTGTCAAGTTAATGCAGAGAAGCCAGCAGCAAGACAGATGAGGGGCAAGGTACAGCTGGTTGCACAAAACAGAACGGGTCACCACTATAGCAGCTAGGGCAAAAGGTGCAGTCTATGAGGATTTTCAGGGACACACAAGAGGTGTCTGCATTTCCTATTGCTGTTATAACAAATTATCACAAACTTAGTGGCTTAATACAACATAAATTTATTATTTTACAGTGCTGGAGGTTGGAAGTTCAAAAATGTCTCTTACGTAACTAAAACCATAATGTTGTCAGGACTGCATTCTTTCGATGGCTCTAGAGAAAAGTCTGTTTCTTGCTTTTGCCAGCTTCTAGAGGCTGTCCTCATTTTTTGGGTTAGCCTCCCTTCCAACAATGGTGTCACTTTGACTTCACGTCTGTCATCATACCGCTTTCTCTAATTCTGACACCCCTACCTCACTTTTATGTGAACTATTGTGATAATGTTGAACCCAGCCGATAATTTATGAGAATCTTCCCAACTCAAGATCCTTAATCACAGCTACTAAATCTATATTGCCATGTTAGGTGACATATTCACAGGTTTCATGGATCAGCACAGGGACATCTTTGGGGAGTCATTGCTCTGCCTACCACAGTGTGGGTGCAGGCTTCTAGTACATATTTGTTAAGGTTCCCTTCTCCTACTGTTGCTGAGTTCCATCCTCCCCAATTGTATTCATTAGAGTTCTCCAGCAAAACAGAATCAATAGGATGTATCTATACATAATGAGATTTAACATAGGGTATTGGCTCATGCAGTTGTGGAGTCTGAGAAATTACACAATCTGCTCTCTGCAAGGTGGAGACCCAGAAATGTAGGAAAAGGGAATGTGTAGTTCAAAGCCCTAAGAGCCAGAGACCCAGTGGCATAGATTCCAGTTTGAGACTAAGGCCTGAAAACCAGAAACATTGAGGGTAGGAAAAGATTAATGTTCAGCTCAGGCAGTCAGGCAGAGAGGCAGCAAGTTCTGTCTTCCTCCACTTTTTTGTTCTGTTGAGTCCACCTACATTGAGAAGGACTATTCATTTGACACAGTGTACTGATTCAAATGTTAATCGCTTCTGGAAACACCCCAAAATAATGTTTAACTAGGTATCTGGACATCTCTTTATCTAGTCAAATTTCCACATATAATTCACTATCATGCCACCTGTATTAGTTTGTTTTCATGCTGCTAATAAAGACATATCTGAAACTGGTAACAAACAAAGATTAAATTGGACTTCCAGTTCCAAGTGGCTGAGGAGGCCTCAGAATCATGGGGGGAGGCAAAAGACACTTCTTACATGGGTGGCAAGAGAAAAATGAGGAATAAGAAGAAGTGGAACCCCCGGATAAACCTATTAGATCTCATGAGACTTATTCACTATCTCGAAAATAGCAAGGGGAAGACAGGCCCCCATGATTCAGTTACCTCCCCCTAGGTCCCTCTCACATTGAGATTTGAATGGGGACACAGCCAAACCATATCACCACCTGACATAAATTTTGATAATTCATATAGCTAGTAATTGGGCAGGCAAAGCCACAAATCCACATGATGTGGTTGCAAATCCGTTGATTTGGGGGTTTTAGCAGTCAAAATCTCATTGGTGGGTGTGGTAAGGGACAGGGTTGGTAGTACTGCTGCTAGCACAAGGGCATCTGCGATTCAGAGCTACGAGAATGAACCAATGTGAGAGAGAAGAAATTTAACCCAAAGCCTGCACTAGAAGCCCCTCCAGTTTAGAGTCCATTTCCTTATGATTATACAAAATTGTTTTTAATCTACAAGGGAAGAAAATTTACTGTTTTTAGGTTTTCCATAACAGATAACTTTGACTAAAAGATAAAGTTGCTGAATCTAAGACAGATCATTGTTCATTCTAAAATATTAAATAAATACTGAATAAGAAATATTTTTTACCATAACTTTTTTAACAGGACAAAACTTTGCTCGGGTTTTTGGTGAAAATCAACACTTAAATGGAATATATGGGATGAAACTACAACAGAGGTGCTCCATCTAAATATTTATAACAAATGTGTACATGTAAAAAGTAAATAAAATAAACATCCACACAACCACCATTCAGCTTAAGAAAAAAATACATTACCAATAACTTAAGAATGCCTGTACTTTTCAGATCCCATCCCCTACCCTATTTCCTAAGTGATCACTATCCTGAAATTGATATTTATTATTATTCTCTTTCTTTTTTGATAGTTTTTAAAATAATCTACATATTTTTAAACAATATATTTTTAATATTGCATATAAGTGGGATGATCCTTATGAGTTGTGCTATTCAATCATACTGATTTATATAACTTTATCTGATTCATTTGTTCATTTGTTCATTTGTACTGCTGTGTATTCACTCTTGCCAATGGATATTTAAGTCGTTCCTTCCTTGATGGTATTTGTTGTCACTTTTATTGGTTTTGCTTCTCTCTTAACTATTACAAATTACAAACATGTTTGTACTTGACTCTTCATGCACATGTATAAAATTTTTTTTAAGTTTGAATCCAGGAAAGGAATTATTTGATTATAGGGTAGGCACATGGCCAAATTTCTAATTGATTTCCAAATTGATTATAAAATGTAGTCTCCAACAGATATGTGAGTTGTTTTATTCTACATTCTTATCAAAATTTGGTATCAGCAGACTTTTAAATTATTGTCATCCTAGCAAATGCAAAATAGTATATTTTATGAAATGCTAAATGGATACACATGTATTTTATTGAAACACTTCTGTGTCTTGTTTATAAATTTTTCTTCCACCCAAAGGTTATATAGATATTCTTCTATATTGTCTTCTAAAATTAAAATAAAATCCAAAATGGTTCACTTTCAAATTTAAGACTTTAACTGTAATAGATGTTTGTGTACAGACAGAAATCTAATTTATTTTTTCATATAAATAACTATTTTCTAGTATCATTGTCTTTCCTTTACACAATTATTTGTACTGTAATTATTGTTATATATTGTTTGCATTTATTTGTGAGTTTGTTTTTGCTATATCTCTTCTGATTTCATTTATTTTTTCTATCTTCTAGTCAAAACTGAATTTCTAACTAAAGTGCTTCGTGTAAAGATCTTGATATCCAACAGAATATGTTTTCTGCTTTCCCTGCTCCAGTCCCCAGGGGTGTTTTGGCTGTTGTTAGCTTTTCCTCCTTCACAAAAATTCTAGAATCAATCCAGAATTTTAGAATTAATTTGTCAAGTTGTATAAAAGCCTTGATAAGTTTTTGACTTAAATTTTAAGAGTAGCTTTAAACTACTGCACTCTATGAACATGGTATACCTTACCTTCCCATTGGTTTAAATCTCTTTTAATGTTATTAAATTGTTTTATAAATTTTCTTTATATCATAAAAATCTTCATTTTATTTCTTCTTATAAGTATGAAGGTGAATAGATTGTATTTTTGCTGTTATTGTAAATGATATCATTTTTTATATTAAATTTTCTAATTCTCATTGATGAGGTATGGGAATGCAATTGAATTTTATATAGAGATATTGTTTTGATCAATATTGTGAAGTTTCTTGTTCAAGTCTAGTAGTTTATCAGTACATGCTTTACCTACTTTCTGGGTCATAAAAGTTGCCTTCTGTTTCTTCATATAGTGAAAGGGGCAAGGCAGGTCTCTGTGGCCTCTTTTATAATGGCACTAGTCCTTTTCATGAGGATTCTACCTTCATGAACTAATCACCTCTCAAAAGGATCCACCTTCTTATACCCATCATATTGGCGACTAGGTTTTCAACACAGAATTCTGGGGAGAGACAAACATTCAGGATATGATATCTTCTATATATTTAACATTTACTTGTTAAATGTCACTTCTGAATCAGTTTTCCATAAATTTTATCAAGTATGGATGTTGAATGTTGGTGAATTCTTCTTTTATACCCATTGAGAAGATCATACATTTCTCTCTTTTAATCATATGCTAATATAATGAATGTATACTAATTAATTTTTATATTAAACCTACCTTGCAGTCCTGGAGAATCTAAACATTCATAACATATTATAAATTTTTTAGATTGTTCATTCATTTTTGCTAATACTGTCTTAAATATTTTAACATGAATAGAAATAATATGTATTTCTTATTTCTTTTACTATTTTTAATTTTGATATCAAGTGATTTATTCCAAATTTTTGTGTTGTAAATGAAGAGTAAGTCCACTTACTTTGATTGAAATTACTAATTCTACTTTCTACCACCTAATTTTTATTTGCCTTACTTTTCCCATTTTTCCCACCTTCTTGCCTCCCTTCAAATTGATTGGGTCTTTTCTCTAGTATTCATAATCTTCTCAGGTTGGAAAGCATACACTTTTTAGCTAACTTTGTAGTCACTACTTATAAGTATTTTGTCAAATATTTTACAAAGTTTAGAATTATCTAAGGAGGTTGAGGTAGGAGTATTGCTTGAGCCTGGGAAGTTGAGGCTGCAGTAACGCATGATTGCACCACTGCATTTCAGCAAGGGTGACAGAGTGAGATGCTGTCTCCAATAAAATAAAAATCTATATATTTTCTCTACTTTTGGACACTGAAAGAATCTTACAACACTTGAACATCTAATCTCCATTTTTTTCAAACTATGTACTATTTTTGCTGAGTGTTAAAACACTAGACTTCAGAGGATGTATGGAAATGCCTGAATATGCAGGCAGAAGTTTACTGCAGGGGCAAAGCACTCATGGAGAATCTCTGTTAGGGCAGTACAGAAGGAAAATGTGAGGTTGGTGCCCCCACCCCATTGTGTGTCCCCACTGGGACACTGCCAAGTGGATCTGTGAGAAGAGGGCCACCATCATCCAGACTCTGGAATGTTAGATCCACCAACAGCCTGTACCATGTGCCTGGGAAAGCTGCAGACACTCAATGCCAGCCTGTGAAAGCAACAGGGGCAGAGCTGTTCAAGATGATGGGACCCCACCTCTTGCATCAGCGTTACCTGGATATGAAACATGAACTGAAAGGAAATCATTTTGGAGCTTTAAAATTTGACTGCCCTGCTGGATTTCGGACTTGCATGGGACCTGTAGTTCCTTTGTTTTGGCCAATTTCTCCCATTTAGAATGGCTGTATTTACTCAAGGCCTGCACCCCCATTGTATCTAGGAAGTAACTAACTTGCTTTTGATTTTACAGGCTTATAGTTGGAAGGGACTTGCCTTGTCTCAGATGAGACTTTGGACTGTGGACTTTTGAGTTAATGCTGAAATGAGTTAGGACTTTGGGGGACCATGGGGAGGGCATGATTGGTCTTGAAATGCAAAGACATGAGATTTGGGAGGGGTCAGGCATGAACTGATATGGTTTGGCTCTGGGTCCCAACCCAAATCTCATCTTGTAGCTCCCATAATTCCCGTGTTGTATTAGTCCATTCACACTGCTGATAAAGACATACCCAGACTGGGCAAATTACAAAAGAAAGCGATTTAATGGACTTACAATTCCACATGGCTGGATGCCTCACAATCATGGCAGAAGGTGAAAGGCATGTCTCATGTGGTGGCAGACAAGAGAAGAGAGCTTGTACAAAAAAACTCCCACTTATAAAACCATCAGGTCTCATGACATTTATTCATATGAGAACAGTATAGGAAAGACCTGCCCTCATGATTCAATTACCCCCACCAGGTCCTTCCCACAACAGGTGGGAATTTAAGATGAGATTTGGGTTGGAACACAGCCAAATCATATCACACATGGCATGATATACCAGAAAATGTGGAATAAGATGCTGTGTGGAATATTGCCAATCATCCTAGTAGAGAGAAAACAAGCACTGGAGGATCTCACTGACAATTAAATGCTTAACTGAAAGCCACAGAGGCACATTAATTTTTCTCACAAGACACTGGCCAGAATTGGTCAATGAAAATCCAGACCGTACAACCCTACTAGGTGCCAAGTAGTCAGAGAGTTGAAAATATTCAGTGATCAGCATAAATAAATAGTATACCATTCTTTATAATTTCATTTTGCCTTAAAATTATAATAGCTTAATTTCCTGGATTCTTGCTTTAATTTTTTAAGTTTTTTATTTCTCTTAAGGTTTCTTATTTTCTTGCCACTTTGAAGTTTCATTTTTTGCATTATTCATTGGTTTTAAGGACTTTGTTTATGCATTATGTTTGTTTTATAGATCTAGTATACTCTAGTATACTGCTCCAGAGATAATGAAAATAATCACTTCCAAAGGCTTGAAAAAATGACCCAAGGCTTAATGGAATTATAAAACCACCTTTCTATGGTGGTTCTATTGTCTAAATGTCAGAAGAACCACTCCTCATTCTACTTTCCACTAAATAACTTCGAAATAATGGCCAGGTCATTTTCCCTCTCTGGAGCTACTTTTCTTAATTATATAGCATATAGGTTTGTGTAAATTACCTTCCAGGGGCTGCCCCTGCATGTTATTCATTTATCAGTTTATTTCACAGTGGAATATGCATTATATAATGATTTGTAACAATCTTAAATTCCAAACCAAATATTCCTTTTTCAATGAGAGGCTTGTTGCTATTTAAAGCTTTTAATGGAAGCTTTAAGATTCAAGAATGCTACAGAAAAAATAGATTCTTGTTCTCTTCTTAAATCCTGCAGATATGCAACATTAACATAAAGAGATGTTGGAAAAGAGGTGCCCTCTTCTACCATGTAGTTCCTTTGCTGCTATGTGAACCTCATATAGTCTCACCTCCCTCCTGAAATACTTGCAACAGAATACATAAAGGACAGCTGAATGTTCTTTGGAGAAGGCGATTGTTGTAGTTTAATCCAACCTTTGAAAAAGCTTTGATCGTCATTCAAATTCTTTAGACGCTCTCAGTGCCTAAACTATGTCATGGTAGATACAAAAGGGAAGAGAAAAGCACAATTGTCGTAGTCAGTTTGGGTTGCTACAGCAAAAATGCCATAGACTGGGAGACTGGGTGATTTAAACAATAATATTTATTTCTCACAGTTTCAGTATCTGGTGAGGGCTCACTTCCTGGTTTGCAGACAGCTATCTTCTTGCTGTATCCTCACATTGCTGAGGGAGGGATCCCATGTTTCTTCCTCTTTTTATAAGAACATTCATCTTATCACAAGGGTCCAGTGACTGAATCTAACCCTAATTACTTTCCAAAGTAATTGCCACCTGCAAATACCATCACGTTGAGAACTAAGGTTTTACCATATGAATTTAGTGGGGAGATGAGGAACAGCGGATGAAACACATTCAGTCTGGAGCAACAATTTACATTGTTTTAAAAGACCACCATGTCCTTCAAAATATATGTATTTTCCCCTCATGATTACATTTATTGCTCACAACAATCCTTGAGATAGGTATTGTTATATCCTGTTTTGGATGAGAAAACTGTTCACAAAAGATAATTAAGAGTCAAGACTTCAAATTTGTTCTGCACTGTCTAGCAAAGGTCATCAGTGTTACTGAAATTACAAGAGAGATATAAATATAAGTAAATAGAACTCCCTGCCTCATGGTAATAAGTAGAAGACTCAGATACAAGGCAAGAACAACTCTGTCAAGATGAGGAAACACAGGCATTCACACATCCCCTGATACATGAGGATAGAGAGTATGGATTCTGAGCTCCGAAGACTGGATTGGTTTAATGTCCCAGAGCTGAGGTTGTTACATATTGTAGATTTCTTTTTATTTTATTTTATTTATTTATTTATTCATTTATTTATTTTGTTACTTATTTAAGATAGGGTCTTGCCCTGTGGCCCAGGCTGGAGTGTAGTTGCACAGTCATAGCTCACCACAGCCTTGAACTTCTGGGCTTAAGCAATCCTCCTGCCTGGCCTCCCAAGTAGCTAGGACTACAAGTGCATGCCACTGCACCCAGCCAATTTTAAAAATATTTTATGGAGATGAAGTCTTACTATGTTACCCAGGCTGATCTCAAACTCCTGGCCTCAAATAATCCTGCTTCAGCCTCCCAAAGTGCTGGAATTACAGGCATCAGCTACTGCACCCGGCCCCTAGCTTTCTTTCTGACATAATTTTATATTTAAAGAAAACTTACAAGAATAATACAAAGAATTCCTGTATATCTTCTCACAGAGTTTTTCCAATGTAAACACATTACTACATTTGTTTATCACTCACAAATAGACACACATTTTTATTGAAACATTAGAAAATCAGTTACAGACAAGATGACCATTGATTAGTCAATATGTATTTCCTAAAAAAAGAACATTCAGTCATATAACCATGGTATAATTATAAACTCCAGAAATTAACATTGATCTACTATTATTTAACCTTCAGATTGCCTTGGTGTTTACTTCTTGTTCCTATATTGCTATTATAACAAAAGAAAAAGTTGGATTATATGTTGCTTTCAAAGTAGGCCAGGCACAGTGGCTCATGCCTATAATCTCTGCTCTTTGGGAGACCAAGGCAGGTGGATCACCTGAGGTCAGGAGTTTGAGGCCAGCCTCGCCAACATGGTGAAATCTCCTCTCTACTAAATATACAAAATTAGCTGGTGTGGTGGCAAAGTACCTGTAATCCCAGCAACTCAGGAGGCTGAGCAAGGAGGATCCTTGAACCTGGGAGGTGGATGGTGCAGTGAGCCAAGATTGTGCCATTGCACTCCAGCCTGGGAGCAATACTTGATCTCAAAAAAAACAAAGTCGGGCTGGGTGCAGTGGCTCACGCCTGTAATCCAAGAACTCTGGAAGGCCGAAGTGGGCACACCACCTGAGGTCAGGAGTTTGAGACCCACCTAGCCATCATGGTAAAACCCTGTCTCTACTAAAAATATGAAAAGTAGCCCATAATCTCAGCTACTTTGGAGTGAGGCAGGAGAATCACTTGAACCCAGGAGAGAGAGTTGCGGTGAGCCAAGATTGCACCACTGCACTCCAGCCTGGGAGACAGAACAAGACTCTGTCTCAAAAAAAATAAAATGATATAAAATAACAAGTGGGTTATTTTTTAGTATACCTCTCATTGTGGGATCATCTGATGTTTTCTTTTTTTTAAATTGTATTTTAAGTTCTGAGGTGCATGTACAGAACATGCAGGTTTGTTACATAGGTATACATGTGCCATGGTGGTTGGCTGCATCCCTCACCTTGTCATCTACATAAGGTAATTCTCCTAATGTTGCTTCACCCCTAGTACCCCACCCCCCAGGCCCTGGTGTGTGATGTTCCCCTCCCTGTGCCCATGTGTTATTGTTCAGCTCCCACTTATGAGTGAGAACGTGCAGTTTGGTTTTCTGTTCTTGTGTTAGTTCGCTGAGAATGATGGTTTCCAGCTTCATCCACGTCTCTGCAAAGGACATGAACTATTGCTTTTTTATGACTGCATTGTATTCCATGGTGTATATGTTCCACATTTTCTTTATTCAGTCTATCAATGATGGGCATTTGGATTGGTTCTTTGCTATTGTGAACAGTGCTGCAGTAAACATATGTGTGCATGTGTCTTTATAATAGAATGATTTATAATTCTTTGTGTATATGCACAGTAATGGAATTGCTGTGTCAAATAGTTTTTCTAGTTCTAGATCCTTGAAGACTCACCACACCGTATTCCACAAGGGCTGAACTAATTTACATTCCCATGAACACCGTAAAAGCATTCCTATTTCTCCACACCCTCTTCTGAATCTGTTGTCTCCTGACTTTTTAATGATCACCATTCTAACTGGCATGAGATGATATCTCAATGTGGTTTTGATTTGCATTTCTCTAATAACCAATGACGATGAGCTTTTTTTCATATGTTTGGTGGCTGCATAAATGTCTCCTTTTGAGAAGTGTCTGTTTATCCTTCACCCACTTTTTGATGGTGTTGTTTTTTCCTGTAAATTTGTGTAAGTTCTTTGTAGATTCTGGATATTAGCCCTTTTTCAGATAGGTAGGCTGCAAAAATTTTCTCCCATTCTGTAGGTTGCCTATTTACTCTGATAGTAGTTTCTTTGCTATGCAGAAGCTCTTGAGTTTAATTAGATTCCATTTGTCAATTTTGGCTTTTGTTGCCATTGTTTTTGATGTTTTAGTCATGAAGTCTTTGCCCATGCCTATGTCCTGAATGGTGTTGCCTAGGTTTTCTTCTAGGATTTTCATGGTTTTAGGTCTAACATTTAAGTCTTTAATCCACCTTGAGTTAATTTCTGTATAAGGTGTAAGGAAGGGGTCCAGTTTCAGCTTTCTGCATATGGCTAGCCAGTTTTCCCAACACTATTTATTGAATAGGAAATCCTTTCCACATTGCTTGTTTTTGTCAGATTTGTCAAAGATCAGATGGTTTTAGGTGTATGACATTATTTCTGAGGCCTCTGTTTTGTTCCATTGGTTACTATATCTGTTTCGGTACCAGCACCATGCTATTTTATTTGCTGTAAACTTGTAGTATAGTTTGAAGTCAGGTAGCATGATGCCTTCAGCTTTGTTTTGTTTGTTTTTTCTTACAATTTTCATGGCTATATCGGCTCTTTTTTGGTTCCATATGAAATTTAAGGTGTTTTTTCCCCAACTCTGTGAAGAAAGTCAATGGTAGCTTGATGAGGATGGCACTGAATCTATGAATTACTTTGGGCAGTATGGCCATTTTCATGATATTGATTCTTCCTAACCATGACCATGAAATGTTTTTTCCATTTATTTGTGCCCTCTCTTATTTCCTTGAGCAGTGGTTTGTATTTCTCCTTGAAGAGGTCCTTCACATCCCTTGTAAGTTGTATTCCTAAGGACTTAATTCCCTTTGAAGCAACTGTGAATGAGATTTCACTCATGATTTGGCCCTCTGTTTGTCTGTTATTGGTGTATAGGACTGCATGTAATTTTTGCACATTGATTTTGTATCCTGAGACTTTGCTGAAGTTGCTTATCAGCTTAAGGAGATTTTGGGCTGAGACAATGGGGTCTTCTAAATATACAATCATGTCATCTGCAAATAGAGACAATTTGACTTCCTCTTTACCTATTCGAATACCCT
>CAUYQU010058661.1:0-23210 GCA_963574635.1 Cheracebus regulus | reverse complement strand
TTGGAGGCAGTCGAGCTATGGGAAAGCCAGAACTGAAATCAAAGGATATATGAAAATAACTTGACTAGACAATGATGTGATGCCTCTGTGGTCTGAGAAGACATTGTGTCTGTTCTCTGTTTTGCTAAGAAAGAGCTGTGTAATTGTGTTAAAAAGCTATTTTCTGTTCCTGTTTTTTATGACTTTGTTTACCCACTATTGTGAGGTCCTATGCTTGTTTTTGTGACTGCCGTTTACTAAGATAATAGGTTTACTGCCTCTCTGGTGCCTTGTATAGGATTGTTAACATTTTAACTATAGATTTCCCCTCCCGGATAATGACAACCGTCTGCACGACTTGAGGGTACCTGATTGTGTTTCTGGTTTTGCCATTGTTCTTATCTGCTACCTGGGCTTGCATCCCGAGAACTTTCTGTTCCCTGTCATGTATAAGACAATGGTATTTGCTTCTGTAATTACCATGGTATTTGTTTCTGTAATTACTATAGGCAAAAAATATATATACTAACCATGTGCAAAATAAAGTGGCTGTTTAAGCATTGCTGTTCAAGTCTTGCTTATTCAGCCCTCCAGACCCCGCTTTCTGTCAACCTTTTCTTCCGCGCACTCCCCTATTCAGGTTGGGACCCTCTTGCTGGCCAAGAGTCCCCGGCAGACGTGCCGGCCTCTCGGGAACCCAGATGAGACAGGTTATATTATCCTAATTTTCCATGTTGGGGAAAGAAGTCTATTAGGAAATATTTGGTTTAAACAGTTTAAACAAGGTTTTCAGGCCAAAGCCTACATCACCCAGCATGAAGGAATGTGATGGGAACAGGTGCCACATGGCTCAGACATTCATGTCTTCCTGCCCCATCTTCAGTTTCTTCACTTCTTGTTACTTCTCTCTCTGTATCTGTCTGTTTTTGTTTCATTTTATTTTGAGTTAAGGTCTTGCTCTTTGCCCAGGCTGAGTGCAGTGGCATAATCATAGCATCAAACTCCTGGGCTCAAGCAATCCTCCCATCTTGCCTCCGGAGTAGCTGGGACTACAGGCACATGCCACTATACCTGGCTAACATTTTTTTTTTTTCTTTTTGTAAAGACAAGGTCTTGCTTCATTGCCCAGGCTGGTCTCAAACTCCTGGCCTCAAGTGATTCTCCTGCCATGGCCTCCAATGTACTGCAAATTACAGGCATGAGCCACCATGCCTGACCTAACTTGTTACTTCTCTAACCTGCTCCTATGTCCCTCTCAGTCCTACTCCAGCCATAGGAATTCTTGCTCAAACACACCACCCACATTCTGGAGACAGAAGTTTTGTGCTTGCTGGAATGATGCCTAACACCTTCTTCGGGGGGTTGCTTTATTTTTTCAAGAGATTCTCCTGCCTCAGCCTCCCGAGTAGCTCGGATTACAGGCACACATCATCATGCCCACCTAATTTTTGTATTTTTAGTAGAGAAGGGGTTTCGCAATGTTGGCCAGGATGGTCTCGATCTCTTGATCTCATGATCTGCCCGCCTTGGCCTCCCAAAGTGCTGGCATTACAGCCGTGAACCACTGCACCCGGCCAAATTAGCACATTTTATTGCTTAACCCTTAAGAAAAAATGACAGCATTTTACTTGGAGGTTAATTCAGGGAACTTTAGCTATATAAATGGCCCTGAAACAAGTGGACATGACTATACATGTTTGTTTCAAGAATAAATTTGTTGCAGTTGAGAGTCATTCAAGTTTTGGGTACAGTTGGCAGGCCCAAGCCCCTTGGTATGGCATATCCTATGTAAAGATCAACTGTGGGCAAAGATAAATTGACAAATCTTGCTATTCTCTGAATTTAACATGAATATGCAAAAAGGACCAAGCCATTGATAAAGACAATGGCAAATTTGAAGAAGGCTTAAAAACAGAAACTACATAATTATTCATGCCTGTGACAGACCAATATGTTTCCAAATGAATGTTTCAAAAATTTAACATATTTTTTCCTTTTTGATCTTTATTCTTTTTTCTTGTTTTTTGAGATGGAGTTTCGCTCTTGTCTTATTGCCCAGGTTGGAGTGCAATGGCGTAATCTCAGCTCACTGCAACCTCTGCCTCCTGGGTTCAAGCCATTCTCCTGCCTTAGCCTCTTGAGTAGCTGAGATTACAGGTGCCCGCTACCAAGCCCAGCTAATTTTTTGTGTGTTTTTAGTAGATACGGGTTTTCACCATATTGGTCAGGCTGGTCTTGAACTCCTGACCTCAGGTGATCCACCCTCCTCAGCCTCCCAAAGTGCTGGGATTACAGGCGTGAGCAACCTTGCCCATCCTTTATTTGTTTATTCTTATTTAATTTTTTATGAATTTTTTAATGGCATGATAATAAATATGAAGTCCAACATAACAAAATTTTCACTGCCTGCTTTTCTTTTCTGGCCATTATAATATGTGCTCTGTATTACTGAAACGGGAAAGGTTCCCTTGTCCCCCTCCCAGGGTGTACGACAGGGTGAGTGGCTTGCTTTTTCAGGGCTCTGCTGCTCAAACCGCTAGGGAAGCAGAGAGATGGTCAGGCTGTAGAACTCCAACTACAGGGCAGTGTTTAGGGGCGAATGTTCACAGTTTCTGAAGCCCCAGTGGGCATGTGTTACAGGGTGCTCTTTTAGTGTGCCGCCTAAAGGTGGCTTGTGTTAGTCAGCTCAATTTGATCCCTGCCTTATCACACGGACAGAGGAATTTCTGTATCCCGGGGTTTCTTGCCTTGGTGTACCAGAAGAATCGGATCACACATGGGCTTGGAGAATGAGTGCAAGGTGAAGTAGCTCTCAGCAGATGGGGGACCCAGAATGGAGATGATTTTCGCCTGGAGTCAGCACAGGCTGTCCTCCAGCTACCACAGCCAAGCTCCTCTGTGGGTTGGTGGCCAGCTGGTGCCAGTGCATTCCTCTAGATGTCCAGCCACCTGCGTGTGCTTCCGCCAATGTGCTCCTATCGAAGTCCAGCTGCTTCTGTGTCTGCCTGCTAGGGTCTTGGGGGTTTTTATAGGCACAGGATGGGGGTGTGGCCGGCCAGGGTAGTCTTGAGAAATGCAACATTTGGGCACAAAGGCAGGAGTAGGAGTGCCTGTCTTCACCTACGACCTTGGGGGTGGAGCCCCAGCCAGGGACTACCTTCTTCCCTTCCCAGCACTCCTGTATCATTACTTATCTATTGCAATGTAATAGTAGGGCTACAAACTTACTAATCTAAAGAAACACACATTTATTATCTCTGTTTCTGTGGGTCAGAAGGACTTCCAGTTCCAAAATGGCAGCATAGAAGTATGCTGGCTTCATTCCCGGCACAGTAAACCAGAAACAAATGTACAGTGTCGAGATTGTCACCAGCAATATTCCAGAACTCATTTACAAAAAAAAGACAGTACCCAGGGCCATAAAGAAATTAAAAAACTCTAAGCAGATGGTAAGAGAATTCGACTTCCACATTTGCGACGTCTCTCCTCTCATTCTGACTGGCATCAAGCACAAGAAAAAATTTCCCCCAACTCAGCTTCTACACCGGAAAAAGTGAGGTTGAGGTGGACAACCAACTTCTCCATCATCAGTCAGAAATGGTGGGAGGGAAGACTACCTTCCCCTGCCCTGGGAACTGCTCTGTGAATCAGCGAAAGGAGACATCAAATCAAAGTGACTGTTCAGCCGCACCACACTGCAGGAGGTTTGTTCCACAGGTCCCATGGGGATGAACCTCTAGCCAACCTTCCTGCACTGCCAGGATATCCCTTAGGGACCTCCCCCATTCAGAGAGGGCATGCTCTGATCATTTACTAGGGCTGAGGTGAACCTGGCTTAAAAGCGCCACCTAGAGCGGAAAAGAAGAAAGTCCATAGCAATAAAGAACTTTTAAGCAAATCTAACCAAAATCAAAACAAGCCAGACAGAGAATACTGGAATAAATAATTAATCCTTGAATGCAAAGACATAGACATACACCCCCAAGAAACAACAGCAAACAGGAAACCAAGGTATCCCTAAATGAACAAAACAAGAAACCAGTGACTTGTTTTTACTAAGCTGTAGTTTTAAGGAAACTCAGTGATCGCCAAGATAACACAGAAAAGAAATTCAGAAATTTATCAGAGAAATTTAACAAATAAATCTAAATAATTTAGAAAAACAAAAATTTTGGAACTTAGAAAAACATTTGCTGAACTGAAAAATTCATTAGAGGCTCTTAATAGCACAGAAGACAGGCTATTTGAAAATATATAGTAAGAGGAGAGAAAAAAAAAGAATGAAAAGGAATGATGATTGCCTATAAAACTAACTAAAATGACCACGTCTAAAAATTATTGGTGTTTAAGAGAAAGTCGAGCAAGGGCAAGGAGTAGAAAGTTTATTCAAAGAAATAATAACATAAAACTTTCCAAAACTTGAGAAAAGTAATATTGAGGTACTGGACCAGCAAAGAACACAACCCAGATTTGACCCAAATAAGACTACCCCAACATATATAATAATCAAACCCTCAAAGGCGAAGGACAAAGGATTCTAAAGGCAGCAAGAGAAAAGAAGTAAATAACATATAAAGGAGTTCCAATTCATCTGACCATAAACTTCTCAGTGGGAACCATACAGGCCAGGAGGGAATAGGATGACAGTTTCAAAGAAGTACTGAAAGAAAAAAACTACCATTTAAGAATAGTGTCCAGCAAAGGTATTCTTCAGCTGTGAAGGAGAGATAAAGTCTTTCCCAGATAAGCAAGAGTTAAAAGAATTCACCACCACCAGACCGGTCTTACAAGAAGTGCTAAAAGGAGTTCTTCAACTAATCTAAAAGGAAACTGCAACAAAAAGAAAGAAGAAAAAACAAAAGAAAAGGAAAGAAAGGTAAAAGAAAGAAAAAAAGAAGAAGAAATAAAATATTTGAAGGTATAAAACCCACTGGTAAAATTAAGTAAGTGGACAAACCCAGAATACTCTTATACTGTAATTGTCAAGTGCAATCCACTCATAACTCTAGTATGAAGCCCAAAAGATGTATCTATCAAAACAATAATGACTACATTAACCTATTAAAATATAGGCAATATAAGCATATGGAAATTAAGACAAAAGTCAAAATGTGGGAGCAAGGAAGTTAAAGTGTAGACTTTTTTTTTTTTTGCTTTTTCTTTGTGTGTTTCTATTCTTTTCTTTGTGATCTAAGATAATTTATCTCCTTAAAATAACTTATCTATAAAATATTTTTCGTAAGCCTCATGGTAACCCCAGTGCAAAAACCTATAATAAGTTCACTAAAAGTTAAAAGCAACAGATTAAAACTTATCAACAGAGAAAGTCACTTAACCACAAAGGGAGAGAATAAGAAAGGAAGAAGCAAGAGAGGAATCACAAAATAACCAGAAAACAACAAAATGGCATCAGTGAGTCCTTACTTATCAATAACACTGAATGTAAATGGACTAAAGTCTTCAATTAAAAGGCATAGAGTGGATGAATGAATATAGAAACAAGACCCATGGCTACGCGCTGTGGCTCACACCTGTAACCCCAGCACTCTGGGAGGCTGAATCGGCAGATCACAAGGTCAGGAGATCAAGACCATTCTGGCCAACATGGTAAAATCTTGTCTCTACCAAAAATACAATAATTAGCCAGGTGTGGTGGTGGGTGCCTGTAGTCCCAGCTACTCAGGAGGCTGAGGCAGGAGAATGGTTTGAACCTGGGAGGCAGAAGTTGCGGTGAGCTGAGATCGTGCCACTGCACTCCAGCAGACTCTGTCTCAAAAAAATAAATAAATAAACAACCAAGACCCAGCTATATAATGCTATAATGCCTACAGGGAACCCATTCCACCTAAAAAAAATACAGACTGGCTGGGTATGGTGGCTTATGCCTGTAATTTCAGCACTTTGGGAGGCTGAAGTGGGTAGATCACTTGATATCATGAGTTCAAGACCAACCTGGCCAACATGGTGAAACCCTGTCTCTACTAAAACAAAACAAAAATAAAACAAAACAAAACAAAAAAAAACAGAAATTAGCTGGGTGTGGTGACAGGTACCTGTAATCTCAGCTACTAGGGAAGCTGAGGCAGGAGAATTCACTTGAACCCGGGGGCTGGAGGTTGCAGTGAGTCAAGACTCCAGCCTCGGCAACAGAGCAAGACTCCGTCTCAAAATAAAACAAAAACATGCAGACTGAAAGTGAAGGGGTGAAAAATATTTCATACAACTGGAAGCCAAAAGAAAGCGGGAGTAGCTGTACTTACATAAAATAGACTACAAATCAAAGACCGCAAAAAAGAGACAAAGAAGGTCACTAAATAATAATAAAGGGATCAATTCTGCAAGAAGATATAACAATTATAAATATCTATGCACTCAACACTAGAGCCCCTAAGTATGCAAAGCAAAGATTAACAGATCTAAAGGAAAAGATGGACTGCAATACACTAATAGCAGGGGACTTTAACACTTCACCCTCAGGAAATGGACAGATTATCCTGACAGAAAATTAACAAAGAAACGCTGTAATTAAACTACACAGTAGAACAAATAGGTACGACAATTACAGAACATTTCACTCAAATGCTGCAGAATACACATTCTTTTAATTAGTACAGGCAACATTCTCTGGAATAGGTCATATCTTAGGCCACAAAACAAGTCTGAATAAATTCAAAAAGGTAGAAATTATATAAAGTATTTTTTTCTGATTACAATGCAATAAACTTAGAGATCAGTAATGAGGGGAACCTCTGAATCTTCCCAAACACACAGAAATTAAACAACACGCTTCTGAACAACCAATGGGTCAATGAAGAAATTAAGAAGAAAATTTCAATAAAAAGAATCAAAATGGAAATACAACATACAAAAATCTATGTGATACAGCAAAAGCAGTACTAAGAGGAAAATTTATAGCAAAAAATACCTATAGCAAAAAAGTAGAAAGAAATATGAAATTAAATATAAATACTTTTTATTCAAAAAAAGTAGAAAGACTTCAACTAAACATCAAGGAATTGAGACAGCAAAAACAAAACAATCCCCAAATAAATAGAAGGAAAGTAAAAAAGATCAGAGCAGAAAAAAATGAACTTGGACTAAAAAATATAGAATATCAAAGAAATAAAAAGTTGGTTTTTGGAAAATATAAACAAAATCACAGTTTTTGTGGGTCAGGAATCAGGGCATGGCTTGACTGGGTCCTCCACTTCCGGGTCTCAAGAATGCAATCAAGGTGTCAGCTGAGGTTAGACTGAGCCAGGATCCCTTCCAAGCTCAGATATTAGTTGGCAAGATTCAGTAATTCATGGGATATTGGACAGAGGGCCTCAGTCTCTTGCTGGATATTGGTTTTGGGCTGCCCTCAGCTCCTTGCCATGGGGTCTTCTCAACATGGCCTTTGCTTTCTTAAAGTAAGCAGGAGGTAATAGGTGGTGGCTCACACCTGTAATCCCAAAACGTTTGGAGGCCAAAGTGACAGGATCACTTGAGCCCAGGAGTTTGAGACTAGCCTAGGTAATATACTGAGACCCCTATCTCTATGAAAAATAGAAAAAATTAGCCAGGGGCACACACCTGTGGTCCCACCAACTGGGAGGCTGAGGTGGAAGTGCTTGGGCCCAAGGGGTCAAGATTACAGTGAGCTGTGATCATCCCACTGCACTCCAGCCTGGACAACAAGGGAGAGAAAGACCCTCTCCCTCCCACTATCCAAAAAAGCTAGCAAGAGTGAGCTTCTCCGAGTAAGATGGGGTATAATTTTATGTTGCACAGTCATATCCCGTCAGCCTTGCCATATTCTATTGGTTAGAAGCAATTAACAAGTCTCACCCACACTCAAGGGGAGGGGATTTACACAAGGTATGAATAGCATAAGGTGAGTGTATTCGTCTGTTCTCATGCTGCTTTAAGGAATTGCCTGAGATTGGGAAATTTATAAAGAAAAGAAGTTTAATTGGCTCACAGTGCCACAGGCTGTATAGGAAGCATAGCTGGGGAAACCTCAGGAAGCTTTCAATCGTGGCGGAAGGTGGAGGGGAAACGGCAAGTCTTACAGGGCAGGAAAAGGAAGAAGAGAGAGAGGGTAGGTTCCACATACTTTTAAATAACCAAATCTTGCAAGAACTCACTCACTATCATGAGAACAGCAAGGGGGTAATCCACCCCCATAATCCAATCACCTCCCACCAGGCCCCTTCTCCAACACTGAGGATTACAATTCAGCATGAGATTTGGGCATGTCACAGACCCAAATCATACCAATGGGCATCATAGGAGCCTTCTTAGAATCTGTCTGTTGCATGTTTCATTTCACGATTATTTAATATGATTTTTCATATATAATTTTATCATATAAAGGAGGAAGATATTTAAAAATTGATCCTCTCAGGGTGTCAAATGCACTAGGTACACCACTGCCCTTTATCCTACTTAATTTTTGTGATAACACTTTCCTGATTTATTGCATATTTTTATTATTTTATATAACATTTAATATATTTATATATTTTACTAATACATAATAAACAATAAATCATTTATTAATATATGTTCATATATTTCATAACCTATATTATTTAACATTTATTGTATATTTTATGTGTTATACACCTTGTACATTTATTTGTTCATTGTCATCTTTGCTTTATAACCTCCATAAGGACAGGACTTTTTCTGGTGTGTTCATTGTATTCAGCACCTAGCACATTGGTTGGCACATTAGAAGAACTCAGTAAATATTTGACCAATGAATATGTGTAACGTTCAGAAGTGTTAATATAGGAGAACAGATACTAAACTCCCCCAGTATTCTTTAATCTCATAGATTTTTTAATTAGGTTTTATATGAACTACCCTCCAGCCTTTTAGTTTTCCCCTAGCTTTACCTTCTCATTTCTAAATTTGTTTACATTTCTAATTCTGTACTTTGTCAATGTGATACTAAAATAGCTGAATAAAAAGTGAGATTTTGGTGAATGATCCATGATTTTTTTTTTTTTTTTGTAATACCAAATGACAGTCTAGGGTAGCCAGTCTGTCTTCTGGCAGTCCTGATTTCTGAACTTTGCACATATTGGAGACTATTTTGCCTCTCTCTACCAACAGAATATGGAAGAGCCTGGGGATGGGACAAGAATCTTGCATCTTTCAGGGAAAGGAAGGGAAATTGACCTTTTGCAACTTTGTTTTGGGTAAAGGACCTGAGTTAAAGTCTAACCCCAGAGCGCTGACCCAATGATAATTTAAGAGAGTGAGAGAGTGAGAGAGAGAGTATGTGTCCTTCCTATACAAACTCAGAAAACTCTGCAGGAAGACAGGATTTAGAGCACGGAAAGTACCATTTTCCTTGAAGAATGTTGCTTCTTAGACTATAATCATAAATAAATAAATAAAGAACCATGAAACTCTGGTTGACAGCACAGGTTAATGATCTGATTGTGGCAACAGAGGACCTTGAATCTTATCAATTTCTTATATTTGTATTGGGGGAGCTTGTATGGAGGATGGGGTTGTAATAAGTACTTGATGGAATATTGCTGGATATTCAAGACAAATATAGACTCAGGAATTATGAAGTAAGTACTTACAGGAACCTAAAAGCCCCTAAATTAATGGAGATCTCCAAAGCATTTTAATACCTTGATAGTATAAGAATTGTGCTCTCTAATAACTTAAAACATGACCTTATTTTTGAAATAAAAAGTTTCAGCCTTAACATATGTGCCTTTTGTGCTTACATACCTTATGGTGGCCATTAGCTACAGATCTTTATACATGGGGCACTGTATATTACTTCTTATTATTATTTTTTTGAGACAAAGTTTCACTCTTGTTTTCCAGGCTGGAGTGCAATGGTGCGATCTTGGCTCACTACAACCTCTGCCTCCCAGGTTCAAGTGATTCTCCTGTCTCAGCCTCCCGAGTAGCTGGGATTACAGGTCCATGCCACCACGCCCAGCCAATGTTTGTGTTTTTAGTAGAGATGGGGTTTCATCACATTGGTCAGGCTGGTCTTGAACTCCTGACCTCAGGAGATCTGCCCACTTTGGCCTCCCAAAGTGCTGGGATTACAGGCAGAAGCTGTACAGAGACCGGGTTTCACTGTGTTAGCCAGGATGTTACCCTATCTCTACTAAAAGTACAAAAATTAGCAGGGTGTGGTGGCCCGTGCTTGTAATCCCATCTACTTTGGAGGCTGAGGCAGGAGAATCGCTTGAACCCAGGAGGCGGAGGTTGCAGTAAGCTGAGATTGCACCATTGCACTACAGCCTGGATGAGAGAATGAGACTCTGTTTCAAAAAAATATATATATATATGTATAATAGTTGATTTTAAAAATCTACTTAGAAAGCAGAGATTACAGTAGAAGAAAAATGATTTAATTATATGTTATGACTTTTCAATAATTTTTGGTGTATACTATGCTCTCCCCAAAACACAGTGACCTACTAAAATTGAGTTTGAAAGTCCTCTATAAATTAACATATTCTGATAATTCTGTAAGAAAGAATGGAGATGCAATATTTGATCTAGAAAGTGCATATCCAATGATCATCTGAGCAAGGAACACCATCCTCCTTAAAGTAAACAGCACACAGCTGTTTCCATCATGCTGACTGTAAGAAGATTATTATACTCAGAAAAGAAATTCCAGGAACCTGCGTTCTAATTAACATGAAAATGAATCCACAAAATAAATATGTATCCAGAGTTTATGCAATCCCAGGGTACAATGAAGACAGATGCAGATTGATCTAATCTGGTTGCATTAGGAATATGAATGTTTGTTGGGGAACATTGAGTAGAAAGTTGACATTTGGCTCAATCAGGAAGGGCAAAGTAGAAATTATGAAAGCAATTTCCTTTGTCCAGTTAAATTAAGCATTCAAACAACAGGCTTCTCTTTGACTTTCCTGGGAAAGGTCAGGATGGCATCTAATGGTCATTAAATAAATAGCCAGACTATTCTTGTAAATACTTCGTGAGAATTTAGGAAAATATATTCTGGACTGAAAATCAGCCAAGAAAGAATCTGCAAGAATTTCTCTAACATATTCTTATTGCTTCTGTTTATCCATTTTTAATTTGGAGAAGTAGGAAGGACTGGTAAAACACAAGACCAAACAAAATGGGGTCTATGAACAAAATTAAGAGGTGACTTTTCTTCCACTTGTTAATTTGTGCTGCAGCTGCTAAAGAAAGGAAGTTTTGCTGTTTGATTGTTCATTTGTTTTGGTTTTGGTTTTGAGACAGTTTGGCTCTTTTGCCTAGGCTGGAGTGCAATGGTGCGACCTCGGCTCACTGCCACTTCCGCCTCCCGGTTCAAGCGATTCTTCTGCCTCAGCCTCCCAAGTGACTGGGATTACAGGCATGCACCACCATGCCCGGATAATTTTTGCATTTTTAGTAGAGATGGGGTTTCACCGTCTGGTCTTGAACTCCTGACCTCAGGCAATCCGCTCACCTTGGCCTCCGAAAGTGCTGGGATTACAAGTGTGAGCCATCGTGCCAAGCCAGAAAGGAGGCATTTTGAAAAAGAGCTCCTCTGGGTGTCTCCCCAAGGCCCCACTTGATATAGCTAAGAGAATCCCTGGCACGTATCATAAGACATATGGTTTCTCAAATAGATGGGTGACTTGCAGGACTAGAATTTAAGAACACTCTTGATGCCACCCTAGGTTATAATTCCCAGCTCGTATTACGGCATTGGACATGCTGTTATTAATATTTTATCCAACAGTCCAAACTACAAGTGTAAGAAGTTAAATCAAATCTCTTTTCTTGTCCATTAAGTTTCAAGTTGCCATAATTAAAGCTGGCAAGTCATTTTTATAAACACTAAATTAACAGAACAGATTTTGGCTGGGCACAGTGGCTCATGCTTGTAATCCCAGTGCTTTGGGAGGCTGATACAGGAGAATTGCTTGCGTTGAACTGGTATTATGTGGGCTGTGGCAGCTGCTGCCTGACATCTCCATCTCCTTCTTACCACAAAAGAGGGTTGAGATGGCTCCAGGAAGAGAGAAGTTGTCACCATCTTGGTGCAGAAAAGCAGATGAAGCCAGTCTCTGCAGAGACCCTGGCAACTGAGCTCAGCTGACATGTGCTGAGAAAAGTCACAGCTGACCACTGCTCAGTACAGATGATGACTAAAGAAATGGCTCTCCCAGCAAAGAGAAAGATCCAGGCCAGTGTACACTTAGTCTGTCATAGTGTCAGATCTGGAAATAGGGTAAGGGGAGAAGAGACTGTTTTGAGTATGGGATAGAACTTTGTAAGAATATCTTTAATGAGCAGAGCAAAATGGGTAGTGAAGGAGAGAATTCAGAGGTAAAACTCAGAAGATGAGCCCTCAACAAAAGGGGTTTGACAACAATATAGCCTCAAGTAGAAGAAAACTCTCTGTGAGAGTTAGGCTCACAAATGGTGCCATGCTTAGAACCAGAGCTTTGTATGTAAATTGGTTTTCTTTTTCTCTCTAGAAGCTTTTGAGATCTTGTCTTTATATCTGGGGTTTTGAAATTTCAAAATGATTTGGCTTTTTGATGGACATATTTTTCATTTATTTATTTTTATTTTTTGGGGGGATGGGGTCTCACTCTGTCACCCAGGCTGAAGTGCAGGGGTGCGAACTCAGCTCACTGCAACCTCTGCCTCCTGGGTTCAAGAGTTTCTTCTGGGCCGGGTGTTGTGGACCACGCCTGTAATCCCAGCACTTTGGGAAGCCGAGACTGTTGGATCACCAGACGTCAGGAGTTCGAGACCAGCCTGGCCAACATGGTGAAACTCCATCTCTACTAAAAATACTAAAAAAAAATTAGCTGGGTGTGGTGATGCGCACCTATAATCCCAGCTACTCAGGAGGCTGAGGCAGGAAAATCACTGGAACTCGGCAGGCGGAGATTGCTGAGATCGTGCCATTGCACTCCAGCCTGGGCGACGGAGCAAGACTCTGTCTCAAAAAAAAAAAAGTTTCTCCTGTCTTAGCCTCCCACCCACCTCGGCCTCCCAAAGGGCTGAGATTACAGGCATAAGCCACCACATCTGGATGGATGTACATATTTTTCATTCATCTGGAGACAGTTCTTTTGTTTTGGGTAATTTTATTTAATTGTTTCTTTAACAAATTTCCTCTACTATTTTTTCTGTTAATTCTCTCCGGAACTCCTATTATTCAGATGTTGAGTCTCCTGTATTTTTCCTCTCTTTTTGTCCATCTTTTCGTAGGACAAAAAGACTATTGATCTACATTCTAGAAAATTTCCCTGATATTTTTTAGCTTCCTATTTATTTTTTCCTGCTTTTTGCTGTTGGAGAGTTTTCTTGAATTTTGTATGACTCTATGCTGACTGCACGCTTAAACATGGTTCAACAACCAATGTCCGCCAGCCCCAACATTACATCATCACCTTTCTGACCATTTTTCTTCATCTCTTGTAGTTCCAATTCCAAATCTTTATCCTTTGTTATAGAACACTGGCAATACCTGACTCAAATCCTTTAGGCAAAATATTAGAAAATCCTTTTCTGGAAAAATAGAACCATCCTAGAATAAAGACCTACAGAAACTGACATTTGGAGAACCTCCACAAAAGAGCTGACTTCTGCCTTCATTGAAACTCTAGTACAGTCATTATGGAAAACAGTATAGAGGTTCCTCAAAAACTACAAATAGACCTACTGTATGATCCAGCAATCCCACTACTGGGTATTTATCCAAAGGAAAGGAAATCAGTGTGTCAAAGAGATAGGCACTCCCATGTTTATTATGCACTATTCACAATAGCCAAGATATGGAACCAACCTCAGTGCCCACCAACAAATGAGCGAATAAAGAAAATGCAGTATATATACACAATGGAATATTATTTAGGTATAAAGAGAACAAAGTTCGGTCATTTAAGGAACCATGGATGAGCCTGGAGGATATTATGTTAAGTGAAACAAGCCAGGAACAGGAAGATAAATATCACATGTTCTCACTCATATACAGAACCTAAAAAATTTGATCTCATGGATGTATAGAGTAGATTAGTGGTTACTAGAGGCTGGGAAAGATAGGATGAGTGGAGAATAACTAGAGGTTGGTTAATGAATGCAAACGTACAGCTAGAAGGAATAAGTTCTAGTGTTCTATACCACTCTGGGGGACTATAATCAACAACACTTTACTATATATTTTTCAAATTGCTAGCAGAGTAGATTTTAAATGTTCTCAACACAAGGAAATGATTAATGTTTGAGGTGACAGATATGCTAATTACCCTGATTTTATTATTATGTATTTTATACTTGTATGGAAATACCACATTGTACCCCAAAAATATGTACAATTATTAAGTGAAAATTAAAAATAATAATAAATTTTCAGTATTTAGACTTAAAACATTTACATTCTGTCCCTGAAACATACTTTGTCTAAAGATTGATTCTGAAAACTGAAAACAGAATGCATTAATATTATTCACAGTTTATGATTATGTGAACATTATTCACTGAAGAATCAAATAATACTATTTGATTCATTTAAAAATGAAATATAATTTCTGTGTCAGCACATCTGAAGGGACTGGTTTTTTTACACTCTATGAATTGCTAGAAACACTACAACATTTTAGTTTGATTTATATTTGGACCAACACTTTCTTATAAGATTTCTGTTTTTCTTAAAGCTTCTACAGTTGAATTTACTGGTGGAGT
This sequence comes from Cheracebus regulus, assembly GCA_963574635.1. Classification (NCBI taxonomy): domain Eukaryota; kingdom Metazoa; phylum Chordata; class Mammalia; order Primates; family Pitheciidae; genus Cheracebus; species Cheracebus regulus. The sequence continues at coordinate 8,531 of CAUYQU010058661.1, read as the reverse complement.
GGAGGGAGTTTTTATTCTCCAAAGGATATGTTTGCTAGAATATAGAAATCAAGATATTAATAACAGAAAGATTCTGAGAATTAATGGTATGATTTCAATGTTTTGTTCCCTCCAAATCTCATGTTGAAATGTAATCCCCCATGCTGGAGGTGTAGCCTGGTGGGAGGTGTTTGGGTCATGGGGGTGGATCCTTCATAAATGGCCTGGTGCTCTCCCCATGGTAATGAGTGAGTTCCCGCTCTGAGTTCACACGAGATCTGGTTGTTTAAAAGAGTATGTCAACTCCTGCCACTTTTCTTTATAAATTACCCAGTCTCAGGTATTCCTTTATAGCAAAGCAAAATAGACTTCACACAATTTATAACCTGTAAAATTTTTCAGGAATTTTTCTTATTTTCCTGTCTTGCTCCTCAATGCAGCTTTATGAATATTGGGTAGAAATTTGATCTTATATTCTCAATCTAATTCTCGAATATGTGTTTAACTCAGGGAAATATGAACTGTCAGGTTCAGGTCTCCTAAAAACTTTAGGAAGAATGCTATAAGGCAGAATGTCTTTGAGAATCAGTCTCTTTTTTGATACAAAGCATACAAAGTATTAAAAACACAAAAAGGACAGTGTTGGGATGAGCCATAAGAATAAATTTTTCTGTCAGCATAACTCTTGTATGTACATCAGGGAAATTACCCTAAGTCATTGCCGGTATCCTCTTGATGTCAGCTCAGATGGTACTAATCTTTATAGAATTTGAAAGAAGGCTTTAAGTAACATTTCAACTGTTAAGGTAACAAAGGAGGGGAGAGGAAAACTAGCCTGCTATGAAGCATGCACTGTCTTGGTGGTTTTATATGTGAATATTATTCAATATAACATGTATTATTAATTATATTAATATATTATTTTATATTTAATATGCTGTTTATTTAGACTGTCACCCTGCCTGAGAGTCTAAATCACCTTCCCCTCTGCCTCCCTTTTCTTAGTGATCATGGCATCTGACGCTCGTGCTGGTGTGAGCCGAACTGTATAACTCTGCTTCCCGACATGCGGCTCCCCAGCCTTCCAAGTCTGTTGGTGTTCATTCTTCCTTCTATTCTCTCTCAGCTCAGATTCTTAGATCCTGGAAACTGCTTTAATTCCTCTCTTTTGAAAACTTCTAGTGCTGCTCTTGGATTTGATATTTAGTGTCAGCTTTCCTTTTGAATAAGTGAATGTTTTCTAAGGAGTCCCAATTCCCCTGACTTGAGCCCTAGATGATGATTGCCAGAAGGGGCTCAGTGTCAGCTAGATCAATGGTTCTAGCCTGTAGCATTTCACAGAGACTCTGGAGTTACGAGACGAATCTTAGGACTCATATATATTTATAGGTATTTTTCCTTTCAGTAGGCAAGAAAATTGATGCCATTATAATGTGGTATTCATGATTTTTTGAAATTAAGAAGAGTTTACATACTCTAAAAAACTGGGAACCACTGATTTACATCAGACTCCTCATTGAACAAATTTAAAAAAAAGCTCAGAAAGTTATTTGTTTTGTCCAAGGTCACACAGTGAGTTAAGATCTTTTCAAGACTCAGGCGTAAGGATTGAATTCTCAACCATCAACCCATTCCTCTTTCCAGTACCCTGACTCCCTAAGTACCATAATCCTCACAGTTGCATAGCAGCTCCCACAGACTCTGCTGCGTGAGGGAATAATGGGTCTCCATCAGACTCAGGCCAAATTGTGAGGAAGCAACTTCTCCTTCCACAGTAAGTGTTGATGAAAAGTATTAGTAGGACGTGATGAACAAACAAACATCTTTAGAGAGTATACGTATATTTTGAATAACCAATCCATCATTTTTCAGAGAATCTTACCCTACCCCCTGCCCCTGTTGTCAGTAAGAAGCCCTAGGTCCCAGCGGATCATTCATGAGACCTAGGGAAGGGGCCTCACTATGGGTTTCCCAGAAATGAGAGTCTCAGGACTAACTGTCTTTGGGTATCAGGGCTTTGAAACTGCAACTCCAAGAAATGAGGAAAAATGCAGAAAGGTGATGATGAAATGTTGTGGTTGACAGACTTTTTGTTGTTGTTGTTGTTAGATGGATTCTTGCTCTGTTGCCTAGGCTGGAGTGCAGTGCAATCTCCCCCTTCCAGGTTCTTAGCTTACTGCAACCTCTGCATTCTGGGTTCAAGTGATTCTCCTGCCTCAGCCTCCCGAGCAGCTGGGATTACAGATATGCACCACCACATCGGCTAATTTTTGTATTTTTAATAGAAACGGGGTTTCACCATGTTGGCCAGGCTGGTCTCAAACTCCTGACCTCAAGTGATCTGGAGGACATTTTGAACTACAGGCCCACAGAGAAAGAGAATGAGAATGAGATAGGGAGAGGAGAGAGAGAGGGAGAGAGAGAGAAAGAATGCACAGGGGAAAATGCATATGAGGGCCACATGGTTTCAGAGAGAAAAGGAGACAGAAAAAGAAAAGGACAGTGGATGCCCTGGAGAGTACCCCAGATTCAACCTTTCTGGTTCCCAGTTCCTAACACAGGAGCCCTGCTTCCTTTGGATTCCAGAAGCTCTCTCGATTCTAAAATAAGTTATTTAGGCCAGTCACAGTGGCTCATGCCTGTAATTCAGTGCTTTGGGAGGCCAAGGCAGGAGGATCACTTGAGCCCAGTAGTTTAAGACCAGCCTGGGCAACACAGCAAAGCTCTGTCTTTACAAAACATAAAAAACATTAGCCAGGTATGGTGGTGCATGACTGTGGTCCCAGCTACTTGGGAAGCTGGAAAGGGAGGATCACTTGAGCCTAGGGTTTTGAGGCTGCATTGAACTGTGACTGCACCACTGAACTCCAGCTGGGGGACAGCGAGACCCTGTCTCTGTAATTAAAAATAAAATAAGCTCTATACTTAGGTTGATTTGAACGGGGTTTTAATAAAATAAGCTCTCTGAATCAGTGGTCAGCTCTTTGGAAACAGTCAGGTCTCACAAATACCTCAGAGTTCCCACAGCTTGAGAGATGGTGATCTAAGACGTTCATGCTGAGACTGCCTCATTAGGAAAAAGAAGGAATAGAGCACTTCAACTGCAACAGGCACTGCCCCAACACACATCAGTGCTAATGACAGGTACTAGTTGGAGAGTCGACAAAGATACAAGATTCTCAGTGCACAGCAGTCTGTGGTTCCAGCCACAGGACTGTACAGAGACTTCATCTCAATTCCAAATGTTTCTGAATTTCATTGCTGTTCAGAAGAAGCCTCTCTCTAAGCACTTGAGAATAGGAGTGAAAGTACTATATAATCACTGTGGCATCCTTCGTTTCAGTGAAAAAAAATGATTTTGAGACTTCTCTTGTATAAGACACTTAACATGAAGCATCTAGTTCTAAGGAGATTTAGAAAAAGAGAAAAGTGTAATATGCATATATTTTTTTACATAGTGCACTTTGTATATATAAAATATATATTACATAAGATGTACATATAATATGTACCATATACATATATTCACCACATACATATGTAATATGCATGCAGGTTATTCTCAAGGGGAAGAAGTAAAAATACTAATAAAGAGTAATACTTTTTCAGTGTGAAAGCAGAAAGAAGGAATCAGCAAAATCTTTCATTGTTGAAATAAAAAATAAAGGTGAGGCAAAGCAAGATTATAGTTTGATAGAAATGTGGAAGGAAGATATAAAACCAGAAGGTGACCAGGTGCAGTGGCTCACGCCTGTAATCCCAGCACTTGGGAGGCCAAAGCAAGAGAATTGCTCGAGGCCAGGACCTCAAGACCAGCCGAGCAACACAGCAGGACCCCATCTCTAAAAAATAATTTAAAAAATTAGCTGGGTGTGGTGGCCTTTGCCTGTAGTTCCAGTTACTTGGGAGGTCAAGGTGGGAGGATTGCTTGAATCCAGGAGGTCAAGGTACAGTGAGCCATGATCACACCACTGCACTCCAGCCTGGGGAACAGAGTGAGAGTATTTCAAAATAAAAAATAGGCCAGGAATGGTGGCTCATGCCTATAATCCCAACACTTTGGGAGGTCAAAGTGAGTGCGTTACCTCAGTCAGGAGTTCAAGACGAGCCTTGCCAACATGGCAAAACCTTGTCTCTACTAAAAGTACAAAAAGTAGCCAGGGGTGGTGGCACACACCTATAATCTTAACTACTCAAGAGGCTGAGGCAGGAGAATCACTTGAACTCAGGAGGTGGAGGTTGCAGTGAGCCAAGATCATGCCACTGAACTCCAGCCTGGGTGACAGAGAAAGACTCCATCTCAAAATAAAATAAATAAATAAATAACCCAAAAAACAAAAACAAAAAAAAACCCCTAATTAATTAATTGAAAAACAGAAAGGAAAAAGGGAGGTTGTTAATAATGGCCAAGATTCTTAAAAGAAGAGTTCTTCCTAATTCATCTGTATGAGAAGAGATAACAGCCTCCAAAAAAGAAAGAAGTGAACAGCATGATGCTATGATTGGAAACCTCAGAGATAACATTGTAGTTAACATCTGCCCTTGGCTTTAAAAATATCAGGGAAATAAGCAAGGGAAATTATGTGAAATTAGTTATTGATATTTTAAAAAGCAATTATATTAGAAATATTGAAATATCTTTAAAACTGCATCTCTATAACATACATCCTAAGTTGCTAAGAGAATTGGTTAATGGGTTTAGAGGAACTCTTATCATTATGTTCCGGGGACACTGGATGCGTTGTTTCAGAAAGTTGTCAAAGGAGGAAAAACGTAAGAAAAAATGAGCACATGGAGACCTAATTTCTTCTTATTCTCCTTCCTAAAAAAGACCTCCCAACTACTTCAAGGCTGTTGGGAGGATCTCTATTATTCTAGACATGCTGACTTGAAACTGGAGAGTCAGCACTTCTGTTTTCCACTCCACCCACTTTCATTGCTCCCCAAATCCTGGGTGATTTGGCTTCCCAGAACTGATCAGATTTTGTTCCTCCTCATTTTAACAGCCATAGTCCAGGCTGCATCCCTACTGATAGTGAGGAGTATTAAAATGTTAAGGATTGAGCCCAGGAGTATGGCCTGGCACAAATCAGGTATCATCATAGTATTTTTTTCTTCAACTTTTAAGTTCAGGGGTACGTGTGCAGGATGTGCAGGCTTGCTACATAGGTAAATGTATGCCATGGTGGTTTGCTGCACAGATAGATCATCTCATCACCTCGGTATTAAGCCTAGCACCCGTTAGCTATTCTTCTTGATGCTCTCCCCTCAACACACCCCTCTCTGAGAGGCCCCAGTGTGTGTTGTTCCCCTCCATGTGTTCACGTGTTCTCATCATTCAACTCCCACTTGTGAGAACACACAGTGTTTAGTTTTCTGTTCTTGTGTTAGTATGCTGAAGGTAGTGATTTCCAACTCCATGCATGTCCCTGCCAAGGACATGATCTCATTCCTTTTTATGGCTGCATAGTAGTCCATGGTGTACACTATAATATTTAAATAATGTGCTTTATGGTGAATTATTTATATAATACAGAGCATTTCTAAATTAAGGCTTTTCTGAGACAGGATTTCCCTCTGTTGCCCAGACTGGAGTGCAGAGGCACAATGATGACTCACTGCAGCCTCAACCTCCCAGGTTTAAGTGATCCTTTCACCTCAGCCTCCTCAGTAGCTAGAATCACAGGCATGAACCACCAGTCCTGGCTTTCCATGGAGATCTTTTATGTTATTCTTTTATAACCACATCCTCTTCCCTCTCACCTACATCTCCTCTTTAACCCCTGGCAGCTTCTGATCTGCTCCTTATTGTATAATTTTGTCTTTTTAAGAATGTTATGCAAATGGAATCATACAATATGTAATTTTGAGATCGGCTGCAATCACTCAGCATAAACCTCTGAGATTCATCTAAGTTGTTGCATGTATCAATCATTTCTTCCTTTTTCTTGCTAAGCAGTACTTCTTGGTATGGATGACCTACAGTTTGTTTAAACATGTACAGTTGAAGGGTGTCTGATAGATTGCTTCCGGTTTGGGGCCATTATGAATAAAATTGCTATAAACAATTGCATGGGTCTTTGTGTGAACACAAGATTTCATTACTTTGGAAAAAAAATGCCTGACTCTAATTTCTGAGTCATATAGCAGTTGCAAGTCTAGTTTTTTAAGAAACTGCCAAAATGTTTTCTGAAGTGACTCTACCATTTTGCATTCCTATCAGGAATGTATGAATAATCTAGTTTCTCTTCATCCTCTCCAGCAATTGCTGCTGTCATGATTTTTTAATTTGAGCCATTCTGACTGGTACGCAGGTACGCAGTGATATCTCATTATGGTTTTAATTTGCATTTCCCTGGTGGCTAATGATGTTGAACATCATTGCATTTGCTTATTTGCCATGTGTGTATCCTCTTCAGTGAAATGCCTCTTCATGTCTTTTGCTTGCTTTCTAATTGGATTGTTTGCTTTCTTAATGTTGGGTTTCAAGATTTCTTAATACTAAGACACTAATGCTAATATTAAGGCTGTGTGGTTTGCAAATATTTTCTCCAATCGCCTGTCTTTTCAACCTTTTAATAGGATATTATGCATAGGAAGTTTTTACTTTGATGAAGTCTAATTTATCAATTTTCCGTTGTATGATTGTGTTTTTGTGTCAAGTCTATGAACTTTTGCCTAGTCCAAGATCCCAAATGTTACAGTTTTAGATTTGACATTTAAGGCAGTGATCTGTTTTGAATTACTTTTTTATTAAGCTGTGACAGTTAGGTGGAGGTTTATGTTTTTGCCTTTGGATTATCTAATTACTCCACTACCGTATGTTAAAAAGGCCATCTTTCCACCATTGAATTGCTTTCGCGCTTCGTTGAAAATCAGTTGGGCATGTTTGTGTGGGTCTATTTCCTTTCCACTGATCTACACCTTTGCCTATCCTTCCATCAATGCCACACAGTCTTGATTAGTGTAGCTACATAATAATTCTTGAAAACAGGAAGACTGATTATTCCCACTTCATTCTACTTTTTCAAAATATTTGAGCTATCATGGTTCCTTTGCCTTTTCATATAAATGTCAGAATTATCTTCTCTATATGTATAAAAAAATCAGCCTGAGATTTTGATAGAAACCAGATTAAAGCTATACATAAATTTGGAGAAAACTGATGTCTTTACTACATTTTCCCATCTGGGAACATGGCACAACTTTCCATTTATATAGATCTTTGATTTCTTTCTTCATTATTACATAACTTTTAATTTGTGGGTGTCCTATACACGATTTACTAGGTTTACACCTAGGTATTTCATTTTTTTCTGAACTATTATAAATGGTATTTTATTTTGAATTTTGGTGTATATGTGTTCTTTGATAGTGCATAGAAACACAGTGGTTATTATTCATATGTTTATCTTGTATCCTGAGATGTCACTGAAATCATTTATTAGTTCTATAAATGTTTTTGTATATTCCTTGGGATAGTCTATGTAAATATGTTGTCTTCAGATAGAAACAATTTTGTTTATTCTGTTCCAATCTATGTGCTTTTTATCTTCTTTTCTTACCTAATTGCACAGTCTAGAATTTCCAGCACTATGCCAAATAAAAGTGGTGAGAGTGGAAATATTTGCTTTCTTCCCAATCTTAGGAGGAAAGCATTCAAACTTTTATTATTAAGTATGATGTTAGCTGCAGGTGTTTTGTGGATGCTCTTTATTAAGTTAAGGAAGACTCCACCATTCCTGGTTTTCTAAGAGCTTTTGGTGTTTGTTTTTACAATAAATCGGTGTTGAATTTTGTCAAATGTTTCTTTCTGCATCTGTTGATATGAGCAGATAATTTTTTCTTTGTTAGCTTGTTAATATGATGGATTACATTGATTGACTTTCAGATGTTGACTTTGCACTACTGAGCCACAAATAGGAAGGAAATAATGGCATTTGCGGCAACTTTGACAGAATCAGAGACCATTATTCTAAGTGAAGTAACTCAAGAATGAAAAACCGGAGAGAGATCCAAGATGGTCGCGTAGCAGCAGCTCAGGATTGTAGGTTCCAGTGAAAGCGCAGAGAGGGAGTGGATGCCGCAATTGCAGACGAATTTTTGATGCCCATAGACTGGGAGATTCCCGGCGAAGGAGCCACATGGGTCGCCAGCGCGACTCTTTTGGCTGGCCTGGCACTTCTTGGTGCGGAGTGTAGGGGACTGGTTGCCCTTTTATTCGGGCTCAGCTGGTCCCATCCCCACAAGGAGAACAGCAATTGGAAGCTCTGAGGATGGAGAAAACACAGCTGAACCCGGGAAGGCCCAGCTCTGTGGGGAAGGGGCGCCCACCGAAGGAAAACTAAGAAACAGAAAAAACTTCATCACCAACAAGCTGGACGTCCACTCAGAGACCCAATCTGAAAGTCGGCAATTACAAAGACAACAGATGGATAAATCCACAAAAATGGGAAGAAACCAGTGCAAAAAGGCTGAGAACACCCGAAATCAGAATGCCTCTCCTCCTACAGGGGATCGCAGCTCCTCATCAGCAAGAGAACAAGGCTTGA
>CAUYQU010058660.1:0-16000 GCA_963574635.1 Cheracebus regulus | reverse complement strand
TTTGACAAATTGGTGGCCTAGAAAAATTTTAAGGCCCCCATAAACAACATCAATGAAAAAAAGTGGTTTTTTTTTTTTTTTTTTTTTTTTTTTGTATAATTATAAATTTCAGATACTAGAGAAAACCTTGAGTGGTTGTCTTTTGTGGACTCATGGCATGTGGGGTGGGGAAACAGAAGAAGCACAAGTAGCACCATTTTATAAATGAAGTAGCTGAGAGTTATGGAGATTACACATTGTCCAAGGTCAAAACGACCTTTCTGAGTTGGAGATGAGAGTGCATACCTGAGTGCCTGCCTCCTGGTACCATGATGGTCAGATTCAGAAGTTCCCTCCAGGCCTATATTTCGATTTTCTTAAATTTATATTCAGCAACACTTTACACCACCTGTGGTGATTTTAACAAGGTGAATAGTTAAACCTAGGAGTCCTTTCATATCCCTATTCTTACTAGGCCTCACAGCATCTTCATTAAGTTGGTATGTTGATTAAAGTGAGACTCTTGCTTTTTGGGAATGTAAGCTTGTATAACAGTGTGGCAGACAGTATGGAGATTCCTTAACTAAAAGTAGAACTACCATTTGATTCAGTAATTCCATCACTGGGTGTCTACCCAAAGGAAAGTAAGTCACTATATGAAAAAGACACATGCACATGCCTGTTTATAGCAGCACAATTTGCAATTTCAAAAATACACAACATAAATGCTTATCAACCAATGAGTGGATAAAAAAAATGTAGTATATATATACGATGAAATGCTACTTAGCCATAAAATGGAATAAAATTATGGTCTTTGCAGAAACTTGGATAGCCATTATTCTAAATGAAGTAACTTAGAAATGGAAATCCAAATATCATATGTTCTCACTTACAAGTGGGAAATAAACTATAAGGATGCAAAGACATATAATGGAATGACATAATGGACTCTGGGGACTCAGGGAAAGAGTGGAAGGTGAATGAAGGATAAAAGACTACACACTGGGTACGCTGTACACTGCCTGGGTGACAGGTGCACCAAAAATCTCAGAAATCACCACTAAAGAACTTATCTATGTAAACAGAAACTGCCTATACCCTGAAAACTATTGAAATAAAATGAAAACAAATATTAAAAATTTAGAATGAAGGTGTAACAACCATTAAAAAAAATACACCAGCTTTCCTGTGGTCACACACCCAGAACGTGTCAAAATAAAGCCTCAAATTGTGGATGTGCTGATTCCAAGTCTTACTGCCTTTTCACTTTTTGGTGTAAAGCCAATGGAAACAGCACAGGTCTCTGTTTTCTTTCTTTCTTTTTGTTTTGAGGTAACAATTTTCTCTTAACACCTGTAACAAAAGTGTGGTACCTTATTTCTCCCTGAAGACCAAAGTGTGGTACCTTCCTCTGATGATTGCTACAGGCAGTCATCTGTTATCACCTGCTTCAGTGTGAAGCCACTTACAGAATCATGAAAAGAGAATTTACCCTAAAGGGTCTTGCTCAGTAAAGGTGCTGAGAAGAGGGAAGTGAGAGGGAATGGAGCTTTTCCCCACTGTCTTTATATAATTACTTTTTATAGGCAATGTTATAGCAATGTATAATTACAGGCATATAATAATAACTCTTGTTCTCAGGCCCAGAATTCAGGCTATGAGGTTTTGCTTAAATAGAATCTACCCTTCAGTGCTGCGTAGAGGAGAGGAATTAGAGAAGATTTTGAAGGACACAGACTTGGGTTCAAAGCACAGCTTCATCACCTGCTGGCTTTGTGGCCTTGGACACAAACAGCATCTTTGACTCTTGCTGATTTATTATCTCAAAGGATATCTCAATAGGCTTTTGAAAGCCTAACTGATAAAATGTATGGAAAATGCATAATAAAATAGTAACTGAAATCAAATAGACACTCCAGAAACGTTTATTTTCTTCCCCTTCTCCATCCGCTTGAGTAATATAGACATTACCATAACATCTGCCAAGGGCAATGCAAATGAATCCTCTTTTCATCTTGAGTGGTAAAAGGCATGCATGTAGGGGATTGTTCAAAGTTGTGATGCTGTAAGCCTATCCAAAAAACCACTGGCCAGGAGGTTAATCCCCCCGTCCTCCATTAATCTACATTACACTGGATACAATGAGAACTTTCTATATGGTTTCAAGCTGAGAAGTTTCAAGCTAAGATAATTTATATGAATTGGCCAAAATATACCCAAAGTAGGATATGAGTCAGTTGAGATTCCAGGCTTCTGGCCTAGGCAAGATCTATTCAAATCCAACTCTACTGGCAGAGTTTATTTTATTTTTAGGACATAGTTTTCTAAAGATTTAAAATTCTTCTTTAAAGTCATACCCTAGTCCTTCTTATTTTCTTATCCAATTTCTCCCTTTTTTGAGGACTCCTTCCAGGACACAGTTTTTGCTCATGTGTAATGATAATGTTCTTCCTACTGCTAAAAATAATAACAATCAGTATTAAAGCAATAACAGTATGCAATGATTTATATTATTTAATCCATTCATCAATATTATAAACCCATAATAGCACTTCCACTTTACAGAAGAGAAACTGAAGCCTATAGAGGTAGAGTAAGGGACAGGGCACTTCTAATCTAGGTCTGCCTCATTCTAAAACCCATGTTCTAAATATACTATTTATTCTAATATACTATCTTCATTCCAATTGTGTGTACATTAAATGTCTAGCCTCTTTTTCATGCATTTAGGAGTAAATAATACTGTTTTTTAATGTATTGAATTCAGTCCCTAAATAATAGCAACAGATTTATAGTTCGTACGAGTTTTCCGAAGATAAAACTGCTGCTGACTCATCTCCACCTGATAACTCAAAACATCATACACTTAACACGTCCATGGCGTCATGGCCTTCTCTACCAAACCTGCTTCTGCCCAGGTTTGGTAGAGAAGGCCATGACGCCATGGACGTGTTAAGTGTACGATGTCACCATTGTTAACGTAGTGTCTTAGGTGAGAAATTCCTTCTTACCACCTCTCTCTCTTTCACATGTCACATTCTACAAATGAGTAGGTCCTACTGTTTTTACCTCTAAAATCTTAATTAAATTTCTCTACTTCCATAGCCACTGATAGTCTGAGCAGAGGTTGGAACAGTCCCAGATAGAGGTGTCAGAGAGTGTATTTGAGAATTGGATATGGAGCTTATTCAGTGGGTTCTAAATTTCCCTCAAATTATGAGACTTCATGAACTTATCATCACCTCTATTGAATGTAACTCTCAAAAGGAGGTATTTAAGGGTTCAATATGGCAAATGTTAGAAAAGCATCATTGATAGGAACATGTAGATAAGCACTCAGGCAGGTGTAGGCTGAACTGTTTTATTGAAGGAGGTTTTTTGTTTGTTTGTTTTTGGCTTTTTTATGTTGTATACTTTGGCTGGCATGCAGCCATTTGTAGATAGCATGCAGGCAATCTCTCCAAACCAAATTCAAAGACAATGGTGAGACTCCGGAGTCTGATCCGTGTGGGAATTCCAATCCTGCCAGGAATGTGCACGTGTCTCCTTGGGCTCCTTAGCCTCTCTCAGACATAATTTGCTCTTCTGTCAAAAGGGAAGATCACTACCTCACATAGTGAGTGGACAAAATTAGATCATCATGCAGAAGATAATAAAGAAAATAACATGTGTATTTTTTATTTCAAGAGTATTGCGTGTCAGATAAGTGATGAAGATGAAGAGTGCAAGAGAGACACAGTTCCTATCGTTGGGGAATTTACTATTTACAGGGATAGACAGAGGCTAAACAATACTCATGCAATGCTATGTAGATAATCATTCCAATAACAGATAAGACTCATCGGCACTTTTGCTATGCTAGGTAGTCAAGGTGTTTTACATACATTATCCCTTTCAGTCCTACAGTAGACCTCCGAGGAAGACACTGTCATCATCCCATTTTGTAGATAAAAGAGCTGAAGCACCGAGAAGTGAAGTAACTTAGTCAAGATTTTCCAACTACTAAATGACCAAGTCCAGATTTGAACCGAGGCTGCCTGGTTCTTTACAATCTCCTTTTATACTGACAGTGTCAGGAAGGCAAACAGCAGGACACTGTGAAATAACATACTGTGTGTGCAGACATAGATTGATTAGGGTGTCTGGGAAGCCTATCCAGGAAAGTAACATTTAAGATGAAATTTAAAGGATAAGTAAGAGCCAGGACAAGAAAGTTTGCAGTAAATACTTTGACATGAGCTTGGAACAGACAATAATCAGGTGGGAGGAACCTTGAGAATGAGAGAGGCTCCAGGGCAGAGGAAGCTGCAGAGACCAGTGAAGGGCCAGACCAGGCAACAGTTTAGAGGCTGTGCCAGGGATTTGGATTTTATTTCAAGAGCAGAGAGATCATTGCAGATTTTAATCAGGGTAATGACATGGTACAATTTTGTGAGAGCTTGGTAGATATTGGGTATTATTTTATGCTGAGTATATAGTAGAGTAGGAGGCATTCTATGAAGATTACCTTTCTTAAGATCTCACAGGTCATATGTGGCTAATGCAGGATTTGCTATGAGTGAGGCTAACCTGTTTCCACAGTGTTAACCTTTAACCATGGTATGGTCCTGTAGAGGGTCTACCATATACTCTATGTGATAAATATCTCTAATCTACCATCTGGTATAATTCCATCCCGCCCCATTGGTTTCAATCCCACCCACAGGCCAGTGACTCCCACATTGATGTGCCCAGTTCTAGTCTTTCCTGGGAATTCCCACTCAGGGGTTGACTTGGTATTTTTATTTGTATGCTTATTGATATCTCAGACCTAACATGCAAAAATGTGAACACCTGATTTCCAGTTTTCAGTGGCAGCTTCGTTATTCCATTGCACGGGTTATATAGCTGTCATCCTCTGCTCCTCTCTTTAGTGCCACAAAAGGAATCTGTCACCAACTCACGTTGGCTCTACTTTCAAAACACAGCTTCCTCCCCTTTCCAAATGCAAATCGCCAGCATCTCTCACCTCATTCTTGTTAATGCTTTCTCATAATTTGCTTCCAAAGTGATCAAAACTCTTTGGCAGCTTTTCCTCTTAGAGTGAAAGCCAAAATTTTCACTGTGGTTTGTAAGACTGTACTTGTTTTATTTTGTTTTTATTGCCCATTTGTTTACATTTAGTCTATGACTACTTTCATGCTATAACAATACAGTTGAGTGGTTGCAACAGAGACCATATGGCACATGAATGTAAACTATTTATTGTTTGGCTTCTTGCAGAAAGAATTTTCTGATCCATGCTCTACATAATTTTCACATACTCCCCAAAATATGCACATGTTCTCTCTCTCTTTCAATCTCTCTCTCGTCTCTGATCTCATACCCCAACACTCACACCCTTTCCTACTCTGTTTAGCTACATTGACTTCCATACAATGTCAGAAACTTTCTCAGAATGTCCTTACCTCAGGAAAGTTTACTTGCTGTTCCCACTGCCTGGAGGACCCTTCACCCATAATCAAATGCATTCATCCATCCATATGCAAACCTCCCAAGCTTCCTTTCAAGGTTTTTGCTCAAATGTCATCTGATTCAAACACTCTTCCCCAGGTTTCCCTAGTGAAGTAAACAAACAACACCCTCCTGCATTGCTCTCTTTCAGTCTCATCTTGCTTATTTTTCTTGGTACCCCCGACCTCCACTGACAGTGTATAATTTGTATATTCTCTATCCCTCTACTACAGTGTAAGAACTATGAAAGCAGAGACTTCATTTCATTCATTCCTTCATCATCTGTGACTTGAGAAAACCAGGTATATAAATGCCTGGTTACTTTTTAAAATAAATGAATGCATGTGAAAATACCTGGACTGTAGTAGAAAATTTCAGCATAAGTTCTAGAATATTCGCTGTGTGCCTGTCATGTGCTAGGCACTTACTGAACACTTTCACACACATTGACTTCATGTTTAACCTCTCAGCAATCTTGGTAGGAAGGTGCCTTTGTTTCTTTTCTGTCATTTCCATTGCAAAAAAAAAAAGATCTCTCTGAAACAATGGGCTGTGAAAGCTGTTGTGTACTGAGGAGCAGGAAGAGGCCATGTCTCCGGAATATTCACAAGTGACCATTTCTGAGGTCTGAGCCACTTCTTCCCTCCAGGTGGCTGCTGAGAAAAGCACTATCTCTTTAAAATAGCTCACATCATTAAGATGCTAATAATAAATCATAGTTATGTGATTTTTCCTAAAAAGATTAAATCCAGTATCCTTCCCCAGAAATCCAGTTCCTGCCACAATGGGCATCCTGTTTACTGTGCTCTCAATAATAGAGTCTTAACTGGAAGATGTCAGAATAAAATTAAAGGTCAAAGCACATATGGGTGTAGCACTTTTGAATTTTTCTTCTTTGTTGAATGCCAAATACAGATATGCATCTCAAAACACTGCCTAGAACCAACCTTCTTTTTTTATTGTGGCAAAATATATCTAACATAGAATGTGACATTTTAACTGTTTTGACGTGCATAGTTCAGTAGTATTACATACATTCACACTGTTCTGAAACCGCCACCACTATGCATCTCCAGAACTTCTTTATCTTGTAAAACCTTAACTCTGTAACTGTTAAGCCATAACTCTCCATCCCTCCTTTCCCCAGTCTCTGAAAACAATCATTTTTCTGTCTCCATGAATTTGATTACTCTAGGTGCTTCATGTAAGTGGAAACATAGTATTTACCCTTTTGTGACTGGCTTATTTCACTTGGCAGTATGAATTCAAGGTTTAACCATGTTGCAGCATGTGCCAGAATTTCCTTCCTTTTTAAGGCTGTGTAATATTCTATTGTACACATATACCACATTTTGTTTATCCATTCATCTAACACTTGCATTACTTCCACCTTTGGACATATTGTGAATAACATTACAATGAACTTGGTTGTGTATGTATCTCTTCACAACTCTGCCTTTAATTCCTTTGGATATATACCCAGAAGTGGAATTGCTAGAACATACGGTAATGCAGTGTTTAATTTTTGTGAGGAACTTTATATTGTTTTCCAATCAGTCTTTTATTAAATTTGCCTTAGGTGAAATTTTAAAATCTAGATTAAAAGACTGGCTTTGGCAAATGTTACAGAAATAACAAAAGTGCTAGTCTTTCACCCAGTTTCAAGTCTCATGACTCAGTCACTGACTTCCCAGGTTGCCCTAATGACCACTTTATTGTTACACTAAGGTGCAGGTATTATGTCTTTATTTCTTGTGTTTTGTTCCCCAAATGAGTCAACCGAGGAAGCCAAGAAGGCTAAGGGAACAATGCTAAGCTTTTTGTAATTCTTCCTTCCCTTTTCCCCTAAATTTACCAGCCTCAATATTATCCAACCCAAGTCCTAGAGCCAGGTATCAATGCTATTTCCTTGTAACCCATCTGTGACCCTGTGAACCTCTGAAGGGGCCCTAACAGACCCTGACAGACCAAGATCAAAGGCCTGGAATCATTCAATGTTAAATTATGACCTGGATTGGAGTATTGAGCCATAAGAATGCCTGCAATTTTTGGAGTCATAAGGAGAGCCCTGCAAATAGAGATCAGGCATAACATCAGGCCCTATTATACATTCTACTCCTAAATTATTTAATGTGATCTTGGTCAAGATACTTAACCTTCTCTGAGAGTGGATCAATTTTTCTTTTATTGCTGTTTTTAAAGAAATAGTAGTGTTTCATTGGGGGCAGATTTACCTTAAACATTGATGTACTAAAAAAAAAAAAAAGAAATACTAGTGATATGGTTTGGCTCTGTATCCCCACCCAAATATCATCTCAAATTATAATTCCTATGTGTCAAGGGAGGATCTGATGGGGGACATGATTGGATCATGGGGCAGTCTCCTCCATGCTGTTCTCATGATAGTGAGTGAGTTCTCACGATAGCTGATGATTTTAAGATGTGGCACTTCCCCCCTTGATCTCTCTCTCTGTCTCTCCTGCCACCATGTGAAACGGGTCTTTGCCTCCCCTTCACATTCCACCATGATTGTAAGTTTCCCGAGGCTTCCCCAGTCATGCAGAACTGTGAGTCAATTAAACCATTTTTTTCCTGTATAAATTATCTAGTCTCAGGTAGTATCTTTATAGCAGTGTGAAAACAGACTAATATAGAAAATTGGTACTGGCAGAGCAGGGCCCTTCTATAAAGATACCTAAAAATGTGGAAGCAACTTTGGAACTGGGTAATGGGCAGAGGCTGGAACAGTTTGGAGGGCTCAAAAGAAGACAAGAGAATGTAGGAAACTTTGGAACTTCCTAGAGATTGGTTGAATAGTTTTGATCAAAATGCTGATAGTCATATGGAAAATGAAGTATAGGCTGATGTGGTCTCAGATGGAGATGAGGTATTTATTGGGAACTAGAGCAAAGATCACTCTTGCTATGCCTTAGCAGAGAGACTGGCAGCATTTTGCCCCCACCATAGAGACCTGAGGAACTTTAAACTTATGAGAGATGACTTAGAGTATGTGACAAAAGAAATTTCTAAGCAGCAAAGCATTCAAGATGTGACCTGGATTTTTCTGAAGCATATAGTTATATGAGTTCACAAACAGATGATCTGAAGTTGGAACTTATGTTTAAAAAGAAGGAGAGCATAAAAGTTTGGAAAATTTGCAGCCTGACTGTGCAGTAGAAGAGAAAAACCCATTTTCTGGGGAGAAAGTCAAGCCTGCTGCAAAAATTTGCATAAATAATGAGGAGCTGAATGTTAATAGTTAAGATAATAGGGAAAATATCTCCCAGGCATTTCAGAGATCTTCACAGCAGCCCCTCCCATCACAGGCCTGGAGACCTAGGAGGGAAAAATAGTTTTGTGGGCTGAGTCCAGGGCTCCTCTGCTTGGTTTAGCTTTGGGACATGGCACTCTGAGTCCCAACAGTTCCAGCTCCAGCCACAGCTAAAAGGGGCCAAGGTACAACTCAGATCATGGCTTCAGAGGGCACAAGCCCCAAACCTTGATGGCTTCCATGTGGTGTTGGGCCTGTGGGTTTGCAGAACACAAGAGCTGAACTTTGGGAACTTCCACCTAGATTTCAGAGGATGTATGGAAACACCTACGTGTCTAAGCAGAAGTTTGTTGCAGATGTTGAGCCCTCATGGAGAATCTCTACTAAGGCAATGCAGAGGGGAAATTGGGTGTTGAAGCCCTCACACAGAGTCTTCACTAGGGGCACTGCCTAGTGGAGCTGTGAGAAAAGGGCCACCATCCTTCAGACCCCAGAATGTAGATCCACTGATAGCTTGCACTGTGTACTGGGGAAAACCACAGGCACTGAATGGCAAAAGCAGGTGTGGGTGCTGTAAACCACAGAACCATAGAGGCAGAGCTGCCCAAGGCTTTGGGAGCCCACCTCTCGCATCAGCATTCCCTGGATGTGAAACATGAAGTCAAAGGAGATGATATTGGAGCTTTAAGATTTAATGAGGTCCCTGCCATGTTTTGGACTTGCATGGGGCCTTGGTCCCTTTGTTTTGTCCAATTTCTCCCATTTGTAACAGGAACATTTACCCAATGCCTATATCCCTGTTGTATCTTAGTAGTAACAAACCTGTTTTTTATTTTACAGATTCATAGGTGGAAGGGACTTGACTTGTCTCAGATAAGACTTTGGACTTGTACTTTTGAGTTAATGCTGGAATGAGTTAAGATGTTGGGAAGGCATGATTGGTTTTGAAACGTGAAAGGGACATGAGATTTGGGAGGGGTTAGGGGCAGAATGATATGGTCAGGCTTTGTGTCCCCACACAAATCTCATCTTGAATTGTAATCCCTACGTGTCGAGGGAGAGTTCTGGTGGGAGGTGATTGGATCATGGGGTGGCTTCCCCGATGCAGTTCTCATGATAGTGAGTGAATTCTCATGAGAGATGATGATTCTGAAGTGTGGCACTCCTTCCCTCAATCTCTCCCTTTCTCCTGCCACCATGTGAAGAAGGTCCTTGCTTCACCTTTGCCTTCCATTATAATTGTAAGTTTCCTGAGGACTCCCCAGCCATATAGACCTATAAGTCAATTAAACACTTTATTTTTATAAATTACTCAGTCAATTAAACATTTTATTTTTATAAATTACTCAGTCTCAGGTAGTACCTTTATAACAGTGTAAAAACAAACTGATACAGTAATTTCCTAGAATCAAATAAAATATTACTCAGAATCTCAAAATATGATATAAACAATAGTAAAAATTATTTGCTTAAAAAAAAGACGGCAGCTGCATGCCGTGGCTTATGCCTCTGATCCCAGCACATTGGGAGGCTGAAGCAGGTGGATTACTTGAGCCCAGTAGGTTGAGACCAGCCTGGGCCACATGGCAAGACCTATCTCTACTAAAAATTGAGAAAAATAGCTGGGTGTGATGGTGCATGGCTGCAGTCCCAGCCACTTGGAGGCTGAGATGGGAGGATTACTTAAGCCTGGGAGGTCAAGGCTGCCATGAGCCATGATTGTGCCACTGAATTACAGCCTTTGCAACAGAGTGGGACTCTGTCTCAATTAAAAAAAGCAGGGAGAGATTGAGGGTCAGAACCTCATGGACTCATTGTCACTCACTTACCTTATTTCTTCTTGGCCCAACCTCTAGTCTTTGGAAGCTCCTTGTGGCATTCTAGTGCTTAGTAGAACTTAGTTAGGAAACCAGTAAAATAGATATCTAGCTATTGATATCCCACTGTAACATGCATTGATTGAAGTTCTTAGAGACTCCAATATGGTTGTTGCTTTAATTATGAACAGGCTTGCTAAATGCAGTTTATAAATACAGTTGTTCATCAAAAGTCTAAGCATACAATAATACATCAGTGATGATTCCTGCCATCTATTGGTTGTGGTCAAAGCCAATGGGGTTTTACTCTGACTCACTGCTCTGTTTACAACTCTGTAAGTTTGTCAATGTTTTAGAGATGAGAAAACTGAGACTTAGAGATGCTGTGTGATTTGGTCTATGCCAGCTTGTATGTGGAAGAGCCAATATTTGAATCTAGGAAAATTTGTCCTTACAGCCTATATATTAAAAAATTTCACATAATCATCCCCTTTTAGATGCCAGAAGTTGATAAGTGGAGACGTTTTTGTACACAGCAGATGTGAGAGGCAGGAGGTACATCCACTGGACTACCCACCACCATTGTCCCAATACCACTGTGAGAGGTGCCCATCCCTGGCAAAAATCACCAACCTTGTTCCCTGCGAAGACCCAAGTCTCCTGGGCCAAAACCATGCAGGCTCTTCAGCAAGTTTTAGAAATTAAAGTGATTCAGTTAAAGGTCCAGAGCTACAAAACAATTTATTTGGTGTAAGATTGGATCTTTGGAATTGAATTCTCCAGCAGTTTCCATATCCCTTTTATTCCTTCTCTTTGCTTCATAAGGGGCTTGTCGTTTTTAATTACGCAAGTGCTTCCTCTTCTTTCTTATTTTCTTCCTCAGGGCTCCCTGCAGAGAGTTTGCTACAGTTGATTGATAAGACAATATTGATTCCAAGGTGAGAGTTCAGAAATATTCTTATAAATGGATCATCTTGTTAATAAGGGATCACCCAAAAAGAGGTTTAAGGATAGAGAAGTTGCTGAAATCAGAGCTCTGAGCGGTTGTAGTAAGAGAGATAAAATGGCCCAATGATCCATGCTTAATAAAATAAAGGAAAGGAGAGATAGAATCAAACTTGCCATTTATCAAGCATCTATGATATATATGGAAGAGTTCTGGTTCTACAATACAAACTTTATGAACTTGGGCAAGCTTCTTAACATCTCCAGATCTCAGCTTCTTCAGCTCTAAAGTGGTATCAGTAACATCTTCCAAAGGTGTTGTCAGGTTTAAATGATGTATGTAAAGTGCTTTGCACAGCTGCAGTAATAAGCAGTATAATAATAAGCAATATAGAAATGGTCATTGTTAAGTAGCATCACTGGCACAATTATTAGTTGTGCTTTTGTTTAACCACCACCAGTATCCTAAGTGATAGGCATCAACTAGAATTCTAGGTTTCAAAATCCTAAAGCAAACATGTTACACAACTCTTGCTTGTTGGGTGGTACAATAGCGTTTCTCTTTATGACTTACATATGAAAGTCAGACCAAGTGATGGCTTTTGGAAAAGGGAAAGATGCAGAAAAAGCCAGCTGAGGGGCAGAACTTGTGCATTTTACAACTGCCCTTGCTTTAATGTTTGGCATTCATCCTCATTAGTGACTGTATGGCTTCACAATAAATTGAGAGAGTGCTATATGAGTAAATGAAGATTTATACAAAGCTAAATTGAACAAATGGTGAATAATTGATTTAGCTGACCTGACAACACCCACTTGTAAATAACATAGAATGTTTTACTTTGGCAGTAATTTAGTTTTCTGGGCATCCTGGCTTCTAGCAATACACTATAGAGTCCCAGTGCTTTCTGACTTTCCCCTACAGGATAAAAAAAAATTAAATCACGAGCTCTGTCCTCCCAGTATCACACTGGCAAGCATGGTGATTCACATTATGTGGTTCACTTAATGTTCTTCAGACATTCCCTGAAGAATGTACAGATCTGTTATTTAGTCCTCTAATTTAAGAATACAGTTTGGCCTCTGCTTAGCAAACCTTGAAATATATTTGGTTGGGTTTAAGAATTACAGTGTTTACCAGTCTTATAATACAGTCTTAGGAAAAAAGTAAACTAAAATAAATAACATACATATAAAATAAACAATATTGTGTCATTGTTTAAAAGACCCTTGCTGGCCTCTGGGTATAATACATTCCATCTTAGAACACACTAGTGTAGGAAGCATTTATTTCCAAGCTTAGTATCCCAAGGAATGGTATAGGTAAATATACAAATCCTTGGGCATAGCCACACCAAGGGCTGTATGAATTCACACTTGGCTTACTAAACTGGATACAGAAGCAAATGAGGACATTTTGGCAGATATCTTTGAGCATTCCAGAATCATAGAATATTAGGATTGAAAGTGTCCTAAAGAGATTATTCTGTTTAACCTATTGATTATAGGCTCCGTTTCATTCAATAAACATACAGTGAATTTCTGGAATGTGACAGGGATTAGGCTGGGATTAGATGAAGGGGTGTGTTTAGGGAGGGGAAATGAAAAAAGAAGGCAAAGTTTCTGCCATAAAAGAATTTCTATCCTACTAGAAGCAATATTTGGCTACACATGGCTACAATATTTGGCAAGTGCCATGAGGGTGGTATGAATAAAGTAGTAAAGAAGCAGTTGAAGTGGAAACATCTCATTTGTATTTTTAGCTTGGATGGCACAATATCATTCTTTTTTGTTCTGAGGCAGCATCTTGCTCTGTTACTCAGGCTGGAGCACAGTGGCACAATCACAGCTCTCTGCAGCCTTGACCTCCTAGGTTCAAGCAATCCTCCTACCTCAACTTCTTAAGTAGCTAGGATCCCAGGTACACATCCCCATGTTCAGTTAATTTTTTTTTTATTAAAAAATTTCGTATGGATGAGATCTCACTATGTTGCTCAGGTTGATCTCTAACTTCTATGCTCAAGTAATCCACCTGCCTTGACCTCCCAAAGTGCTGGGATTACAAGAGTGAGCCATCACATTCAGCCAATGTTATTCTTACATGAGCTTCTCTTTACTCCATTCATTCATCAAAAATCCATTGACCATCTTCTATTAGCTGAAATACTGTGCCTAAGTACTTGGGGATGCCTAATATAGCAGTCATGATCGAGCTTTATCATGGACCCAGAGTTTAACAAACAAGGTTTATATTTGAACAGGAAATTGTGGTATTGTGAATATTCTGAAATACTGTGTTCCTTGCTTAGATAGGCCTATATGTGTCTGGCCTGAAAGACTGTGGGAAGAGACAACCCGAACAGGCCAGAGAATTGTTCTCTTTGATCTTTCCTACTTAAGTGGGAGAGATAAGGCATATGGATGAGAGGAGAATTAGCTTGTCTTTATTTAAAACTGTAGACTTCAGGCCAGGTGCTGTGGCTCATACCTGAAATTCCAGCACTTTGGGAGGTCAAGAGGGGAGGATCACCTGAGGCTAAGAGTTTGCGAACAACCTGGCCAACATGAGGAAACTCCATCTCTACTAAAAATATAAAAAACTAGGTGGGTGTGATGACAGGTGCCTGTAATCTCAGCTGCTCTAGAGGCAGAGGCAGGAGAATTGCTTGAACCTGGGAGGCAGAGGCTGCTGTGAGCTGAGATCCTGCCACTGGACTCCAGCCTGGGCAACAAGAATGAAATTCCATCTCAAATAAATAAATAAAAATAAAAGTATAGAAGATTCCTACTTGTGGGAGGATCCAAGATGGCCAAATAGGAAGAGCTCTAGAGTGCAGTACCCAGAGAGAACAATGCAGAGGGTGAGTGATCACTGCATTTCCAAATGAGTTATTACTGCCCACAGACCAGGAGATTCCCAGGCTGAAAAGCACCACAAGTTTCCAGCATGGCTGTTTCAGCTGACACAGTGGGTCTTCGCACAAAACTTCACATAAATCTGGGTGGCCATTTCAACTGGTGCCTGGAATGCCTGGGAGACAGAGCTGCCCATTCAACTGAAAAAAAGGGGAGCTGAAACAGAGAGCCAGGTGATCTGGCTCAGTGGGTCCCACCCCAACAAAGAACAGCAATCTGAAATGCTCTGTATCGACAGTTTCACAGCAAGCACAGCTGGACCCGGTACAGTCCAGCTCTGTGGGGGGAAGGGTGTCTGCCATTACCGAGGCAGTCCGCCATTACAGAGGCAGTCTGCCATTACTGAGGCAGTTCTAACTATACCTCTATAAACAAAACCACAAGGAAGTTCACACAGCAGCTGGGCAGAGCCCATGGCAGCTCAGCAACATCTCTGCTGGCAGACTATGACTAGGCTACCTCCTCGCTGGACAGGGCATCTCTGAAAAAAGGCAGCAGCACATCAGGAACTTATAAATAAAGCGCCACCTTCCCAGGACAGAGCACCTGGGAAAAAAAGGCAGTTATGAGTTCCACTACAGCAGACTTAAAAGCACCTGCCCAGCAGCTCTGGCTAGAACAACGGAGCTCACAGTTCAGCACTTGAGCTCCTATAAGGGACAGACTGTTTCCTCAAGCAGCTCCCCAACCCCTGTATATCCAAAGAGACACCTCATAAAGGAGAGCCCAGGCTGACATCTGGCAGGAATCCTTCTGGGACAAAGATAACAGAAGAAAAAACTGACAGAAATCCTTACTGTTCTGCAGCCACTGCAGGTGATCCCTGGGCAAGCAGGGTTTGGAGTGGACCTCCAGGAGTTCTACAGCAGAGGAGCCTGATTTTTAGAAGGAAAACTAAAAAAACAGGAAGAAATAACTTCATCAACAAAAAGGATATCCACTATGAGACCCCATCTGAAAGTCACCAACTATGAAGAACACAGGTAGATAAATCCACAAAGATGGGAAGAAACCAGTGAAAAAAGAATGAAAACACCCAAAACCAGAATGCCTCTTCTCCTCCAAGGGATCACAACTCCTCACCAGCAAAGGAACAAAGCTAGATGGGGAATGAGTCTGATGAATTGACAGAAACAGGCTTCACAAGGTGGGTAGTAACAAATTTCTCTGAGCTAAAAGAACATGTTCTAACCCAATGCAAAGAACCTAAGAACCTTGAAAAAAGGTTTGACAAAATGCTAACGAGAATAAACAGTTTAGAGAAGAATATAAATGACTTGTTGGAGCTGAAAAACACAACAGGAGAACTTCGTGAAGCATATACAAGTTTCAGTAGCTGAATAGACTAAGCAGAAGAAATGATCTCAAAGATTGAAGATCAACTCAATGAAATAAAATGAGAAGGCAAGATTAGAGAAAAAAAGAATGAAGATAAATGATCAAGTCTTCAAGAAATATGGGACTATGTGAAGAGACCTAATCTACGTTTGATAGGTATATCTGAATGAGACCGAGAGAATGATCCAAGCTGGAAAACACTCTTCAGGATATTATCCAGGAGAACTTCCCCAACCTA
>CAUYQU010058659.1:0-14371 GCA_963574635.1 Cheracebus regulus | reverse complement strand
AAAACCAGATTTGAACTCACACTCGAAACAAGCAAATTTAATAAATATTTACAGAACCTACCACCCCATATCCATAAAACATATATTTTTTCAATATTATACCTATTCTAAAAGTGATCACATAATAGGAAATAAATCACTTTTTAGTAATTGCTTAAGCATTTTACAGATTTAAATGAAATCCTGAGCAATAGAGCAAGATTTTCGTTCTCTCTCCCTCTTTCTCTTTTTTTCTTTTATTCTACTTCTTTCTCTCTCTTAAAAAAAAAAAAAAAAAAACAAAAACAAAAAAACAACTTCCTCTCTTTCTCTCTCTCAAAAAAAAATAAAAATAAATAAAGTGAATAAAATATGAATTGGATGTAGCACAACCTCTGCCTCCTGGGCTCAAGTGATTCTCCTGCCTCAGCCTCCCAAGAAGGTGGGATTACAGGCATGTGACACCACACTTGGCTAATTTTGTATTTTTAGTAGAGACAGGGTTTCCTCATTTTTGGTCAGGCTGGTCTTGAACTCCCAGGTGATCCGCCCACCTCAGCCTCCCAAAGTGCTGGGATAACAGGCATGAGCTACCGCACCTGGCCTGTATAATACATGTTCTATCAAAATAAATCTACACTATTTAACACAGTAGGAAGCAAGCATGAGATGGAAATACGCTACTAACATATTGTTAATGTGGGAAAAGAGGAAACTGTAAAACAGAATGTATAGGAGTATCCCAAACTTGCAGGTTAAATAGTGGGGAAAGAAAAAGTCTTAAAAATTAGAATCAAAATTTACCTTGGGGAAATAAGTATGATGGTAGAGTTTAGGGGGTGGGCTACTAGCATCTTCCCCAACTTTATCAAACTTCTCCTCCACAGGGAAGGGAGTGAAACATCAGTATTATCAGGACCGGGTGTTTGAACTTGAGTGCCTTTCTGGGTCTGGATGCCAGCCATGGAGGGGAACTGACCTATTGCACGAACAGATTCTTCATGAGTCAGCCCCTTGGGATGGACAGCCAGTGCCTGGGGCAGTCATGGAGGGGGGTCACATTGCTGCTGCTGTCACTCTCACTAACTGCACCTGCAGTGCTTCCTGGGTGCCCAGACCAGTGCTGAGTGTGCATGGCTCACCTCACCCTATTCAACGAGACCCCTATTCTGCAAGTGGGTGCATGTAACAGTGCAGCAGAAGAGTCATCTCTGGGTACCCAGCCATCTCGCAGCAACGACAGGAGCTGCTCAGAGGACCAGGCCAGCTGGCAGAGGACAGGGGCTGCTTTTTCCTTCTCCGTAATCACAATTCACTTCCACAGCTGTCATAATTCCATTTTAGAAAAGTAAGGTGTAAGACTGCCCTCTCAGAAAGGAAATCTTCAATTTGCATATTTCCTAGAGACTTCTTTCTGTTACTCTATTAATTTATTAACACTTTTTAAAGTGATGCAGTTTCCCAAGATGCTCTCTGTCAGATAAATCATTGAGGTGGTTATAAATAAAGCATTATACCTTAATTCCCTAGGTATCTAACCCAGAAAACGAAATGCTACTGATTTTCTACAGAAATGTTCTGAAAATTGATTGTTATTGATAATTCAATTCTTCCCTAAAATTAGGAAAGGCTGGAGCAAGATGGGAAGATAAAATGTTTTCAGATGCTAGACAGAACAAAAATGACAAAGAAATGGGAACCTATGGTAGGATCATTAAACAAAGTTAGTAGCTTATTTTGGACAAAAGAAACTGAATTGAAGGATAAGATGAATTTTTCCTGAATATCTCTCTCCTTCAGTTTTTTCTTTTTAATTATTTCTGTGAATACATATTTATCTTGAATTATCCAAAGTTCTCACACTGTGCTAACATACTGAGTTTGTAGTTTCTGGAGAAATTGTAGGGTTTACCAACACTTTTATTTTAGTCACAATATTTTCTGGAATAGACTTGTGGGGACATAAATAAGCATATGAAAATGTCAGAGGAAGGGACTCTACCTTCCTAAAAGCTTGGCCTCCACAAAGATGCAAAAGTGTTTAAACAATAAGGTCACATATTATCAGAAAGTTAGGTTCCTCCAGACCTGGAGTCGGGAGTATGTTTGTGATGCTATGGATGGAATGATCCCATGATCCTAATGTAAAAACTTCTGGACTATGCGATAGTGGACAAGTTATTAAAGTCCCTAAAATGTAGGGGTTGGGGGAAAACAAGTCTTTATTAGTATCAATAAATTTTCTTAATTTAAGCAATGGTATCTTTACATAATAATCTGAACAAATAGAGCTAAGCAAAATTGTTATGCATGTGTACAACTAAATTGGACAGTCTCTTCATAATCAAGATATACTAAATGCTTCCAATTATATTAACAACTCAGCAAGATTTGAAAGCGAACATACATCATAGGTAAAGTAAATGCAACAACACTAATAACTATAATGCATGATTTATTAAAAACTGTATTTCAGCCACTTTTCTAGAGAATCATTTACATGCCAATATATTTAGCCACCACAGCCACATCAGGAAGTAGTCCCTTTAGTTACGACTAATCTACCTGCAATTGATGTACTTATTATGTACAGCATTTGTAAAGTTAACTTTTTATTTCTTAGTAGATTGCATTTAGAGCATTTTAAGATTTTTTAATTAACAAAAAGTATTACTGACACTCCATTTGAAATACTTGTCTGGTTATATTGGAAATCACTGAACTTTACATACATTCCCAAAATTTAATAAAGGATTCTGGATGGGTATGTCCATGTGTGTGGACACATGTGTGTATATCCACGCCTAAATAATACGGACTACTTAGTACACTTATTCTTGAGCTTTTAACAGGTAAAGGTAAAATAGAGTTGCATTCAGTTGAGGGAACGTTTCTATTCCCTAGGGAGACTGTGTTCAGTTTTTAATGTACTTTTACTTGGAAGTGCAAATAAATGAGTATGTATTAACAGGACCATATAAATAAATAACACTGATTTTCCAACAAATACACAGTAGATATTCATGTGTAGGATATTGCTCCCTTTAAGTTTACTGCTTTGGAAGGATATATGCTTAAAATCCAATGATATTTCATTGATAAAATGATATTTAAAAGTGTTTTTTAATTTTTATTTATTTATTTTGGGACGGAGTCTTGCTCTGTCATCCAGGCTGGAGTGCAGTGGTGCATTCTCTGCTCACTGCAACCTGTGACTTCCTGGTTCAAGTAATTCTGCCTCAGCCTTCCAAGTAGCTGGGATTACAGGCACACACCACCACGCCCAGCTAACTTTTGTATTTTTAGTAGAGACAGGGTTTCACCATGTTGGCCAGGATGGTCTTGATCTCCTGACTTCATGATCCCCCCGCCTAGGCCTCCCAAAGTGCGGGGATTACAGGCGTGAGCCACTGTGCCCGGCCCTAAAAGCGTTTTTTAAGAAGATTTCAAAACAGAACTCATTACCTAATGATCACACCTAATTTTTAATTCTAGTTGGTACTGCTCAGTTTGACAAACTGTAGCCTTAAAACAACTCTGGTTAAAATTTTTTAAAGTAAAACTTCAAAAAATATGTATCATAATATTCAGAACTAAACACTTTCACAATTTGGCTATGAAAGTTATTCCCACACATCAGCATTAAATCAGACTAATAACTTTTTGCACAACACAGTGTGCTAAGGACCCCCAGTCCTGTCCTCAAATCTGTAAGAGGGCTGTGTTCACTCCAGCAAAGAGCAAGTTATCATAACTTTACCTAATATTTTATACTTTTTAACCATTTAGGGCCTTTAATCAACTTAGAATTTATGTTTTTAGTGGGAAGATGAAAATCTAATATTACATTACTTTTCCATATAAACAGTCAAAGATTCATATTAAGACAACAGCACCGATTGAAAAAGTCTCCTCTGCTTCTCCCTCTTATATATGAAATTTTCACATATGTAGAAGTCTATTTCTAGTTGTATTATTGTTTAAGAGCTTAATATGCAATCCATATAAATAAAAACCAGAACGGTACCTATGTATACTTTGTCTTACTAACATTATTATTTTGTAAATTATCTTGGATTATTTTGTTCACTTACATTTTCATGTGACTTTCTGAATCCATTTTTTGTCACTCCTAAAAAATCTTGTTTGGATTTTGAAGTGGGAGAGCATTAAATCTGTTGATTAGGAGTAATTCTCTCTTGCCTTCCCATTCACAAACCTTCTACTGTCTCCTTTTATCCTGATCTTCTTTATGGGCTTCTATGAAATTTATAATTATCTCCAAAAAAATCTGTATGCTTTTGTTAGGAATTTATTTATGCATCTTATCATTTTATTGTTCCTGAGAGTAAGAATACATTTTCTATTATATTTTCTAGTTATTTATGGCTGGTATAGAGGAAAGCTATTGATTTTTATATTTTGAGATTTGATCTGAATACCTTAATGGACTCATTTTTATTAGTTATAATAGCTTCTCAGTTACTCCCTTGGGTTTTCTGGGTATATGCACTATAAAGTGTACAAATAATGGCATATTTCTTGCTTCCCTATCCTTTTACCCCTGCCATATTTAGATTTGCCTAGTATCTCAAATATAATGTTGAATATTCCAAGTGTTACAAAGCATAACATTCCAGATTTTAATTAAAATACTTCTCATATTTCACTACTGAACATAATATTCTGATTGGTAACTCCTTTACAAGTTTAAGACATTCCTTTTATTTTATTCTGCTATGAGACTTATTTTTTAACCATGATTTGGTATTACACATTATCAAATGTATTTCAGACATCTGTTGAGATGACCAGAAAGCCTTTCTTCTGACTGGTGTTAATGTACTAATTTTCATTCATGACTTTTCTAATATTGAGCCATCCTTGCATATCTGCAATAAAACACACTTTGCTATGATTCGCTTTTATGATCAGAGGATTAAATTTTATTTAGAGTTTTTGCACCAGTGTTTAGGACCTATTACTTCATTTACCGATATTCACTTCTGGCCAGGGTACTGGGGTATCCTGTATTGCTTATCTAAAAATTAAATTGCTGAAAAACAATCTTTCTCTGGTTAACCAATTTGAACTGCATCATGTCATTCCTCTGTCAGTCTTTCCAATATCCCCGACTCCATATTAAGTTTCAGCCACTTAGTGCCTGCCATATGTTTGTCGCCCTTCCTTAGAACATTTCAATATGCAGTCCTGGAGCCCTCTGAGTTGACTGACAATGTCATAGAGACATAGATTAAGGCTGAGTGTGGGGGTTTCATGCCTGTAATCCCAACATTTTGGGAGGAAGAGGTGGGCGGATCACCTAAAGTTAAGCGTTTGAGACCAGCCTGGCCAACATGGTAAAACCCTGTCTCTACTAAAAGTACAAAAATTAGCTGAGTCTCGTGGCAGGAGCCTGTAATCCCAGCTACTTGGGAGACTGAGGCAGGAAAATTGCTTGAACCCGGGAAGTGGAGGTTGCAGTGAGCCAAGATCATGCCACTGCACTCCAGCCTGGGCAACGAGAGAGAGACTCTGTCCCAAAAAATAAGAGATGTAGATTAAGATGAGCTTTTGAGTCAGACGTGATACGTCCCATGACTATGTAAGTTTAAATCGATGCTCTCTTCCTTTGTCAAATGAACATAATTCCTACTTTATATGCTGCTGTAATGGCTGAATGAGGTAATGTGCACATAGCGGCTAGGGCACACAAGATCTTCTACAAGTAGTGATGTGTTAATTTTTCTTGATGAATGTGAATATGAACATTTGCTTCTTTGAATATGTCAGCCTATGTCTCTGCATGTTGAGTGATGCACAGCACAGGAAATCTACAAATATCACTCATAAAAGAAATGCTTACAGGTAGTCCTTTGAAAATAAATTGGCATTTATTTTCAAGATCAAAAGTTAGATACAGACCCTAGGACAATCTGACAGTGAACAAGCACCATGTCGTAGGGCCAGGAGCCACATACCAAGTGTCAAAGAATGAACTGTATCCCCCAAATAGATACGTTGAGGGCTTAATTTTCCAGTACCTGTGAACATGATCTTATTTAGAAATGGGATTTTGGCAGATATAACTAGTTCAAACGAGGTTACACTGAGGTGGGATGGGCCCAATCCAATAGAACTGGAGTCCTTAAAAAAAGAGAGAAGATGATATGAGACACTGGCACCCTGGGAGAACACCATGGGAAGACGCAGGCAGACAGTGGAGCAACATATCTACAAGCAAGCAACGCCTGGGGTTACCAGGAGCTGGAAGAGGCATGAATCCTCCTCTAGAGGAGTCGGAGGGAACATGGCTGTGCCAACACTCTGATTTCAAATTTCTAACCTCTAAAAGGGTCAGATAATACATTTCAGTTATTTTAAACCATATAGTTGGTCATACTTTGTTACAGCAGCCTGCGGGGTATAGGCAGAGGCTGTCTCATGGATCAGAGCCATGAAATAACTTAGAGGTTCAGGTTGTCAAAGAAGCAAACCAAGAGGAAGACAGTGCAACAAGAAAATGCTGATATTAAATCAAATGTTATCTGAGCTGGTATGAAAGCAAGAACATGTTCTGATGTGCACACCAGTTAGAACAAATGGAAGGAAATGGCTAAAGGGGTCTGAGAATAAATGCCATGATGACTAATTATGTTGAAGATTTATTAAAAGTGTATCAGATGTTCATCAATCCACTAGGTAATGGGTGCAATTTTCACTGTTAAATATATTTGATAATGTATTTGGCAAACGTTGCCACAGAAACACAATTTCATGGAACAAAGAAGCACTAGCATAATCTCCAACATAATTTTCCTATGAAACTGGTTCACAAAAATGAACCTTGGGCATTGAGCTCTTTCTTGCCTCAAAATTAACATTTATCACATCAATTCATTACTGCTAAA
The DNA here is from genome assembly GCA_963574635.1 of Cheracebus regulus. Lineage (NCBI taxonomy): Eukaryota > Metazoa > Chordata > Mammalia > Primates > Pitheciidae > Cheracebus > Cheracebus regulus. The sequence continues at coordinate 7,481 of CAUYQU010058659.1, read as the reverse complement.
CTTGGATCCCCAAGTTTAGCAGTAATGAATTGATGTTTCTTAGGTAGCATCAATCTCAGTCTTCAGAATTTCATCTTCTCCATCTCTGCCTATTTTCTGAGTGTTGAGAAAGGCAAAGTCAATAGCTATTCTAACTGATCAGATATTTTAGGCGAACAAAATGCAGTTATACTGGTTTCACGCTGGTCAAACAGGATCAAAGATGTGGATGCCATGCCAAGAAAGTGGGTGACTGCATTTAACATTCCACAAATAGAATTAATTGACTTGCTCTCCAAGTCATATGATGAAACTATTCTAACTCTGGGAATGAAACCAGAATTTCTCACCATCAATTCTCTTTTCCCTAGACCACGCGGTCGCAAAGTTTTTATTCTCCAATGATAATCAGTTTAAATGAGAGAACGCCTGCCAAACCCAATGCTCTAATTACACAGTTAGGAAGAACTGATAATAATTATTGCAATGTTCTACCCTCAAAAACTGTCAGGCAATGCTGACTGATTTAGATATTGAGACATAATTTTCTTTAAAATACACACACACATATATTTTTAAAACTGTCTAAATGTGTATATGTCACAAAAATCCATCATTAGTGATTGTTAGCACAAATCTGTAACTAGCAAAACTAGTTCTGAGGCTTATGTTTTGCTTTCAATTTTTAAATAATTCAAAAGTATTGGTTAAATTAATGAATGCATGAATATTTTATTAACATGGTCTGCAAATATAAGAAAGAGAAAAAGTACTGAGATGCTCCTTCCCCATATATTTTTGTGCAAGCATGAAAGCTTTCAAACATTTAAATACCAGTACAGCAGGAGTCTAAGAGGAAGCACATGAAGGCCGATGAATTGAGTGTTCAAGATATTATTCATGCTTGACATGGCTTTTTATAAAATTACACTTCTTGTCACCTAGAATTTTACTGATTCTTTCTTTTAATTATCAAATTCCATGGTTACTTCCTCCAATAAAACAGCAATGTCCTCTTAAAAGAAAAATATTCTAGCAGCGCACAATGCTTCTATTCTGCTTCCATTTCCTCTTTCCCTAAGGAAAGCTTCCTTGCCAGACTCCATTCACAGCCAATAAACTCTTGCCAAAAAAGGCTTAAAATGATAAACTAACTCAGGGATAAAAGGCAGAGCCTACATTTATTCAGGGAGAAAAAAAGTCTACATTTGCAGAACTCTCTAATACATATCATGATTTCCCAGGGATGCATTTTAAGTAAAATTAGAAATGCTTCTTTAGATGGCTAAAAATTCTAATGCAATCAATTTTCATAATTTTTTCCATACAATGGACACTAAGGTATTGACGTCGATTTCCAGAGATAGAGAACTAGATAAATATTTTATTGTTTGTTGTGCTATTGGTTCATGGGGCTCCTCAGACTTACTATAAATGTCCACTCTTCATATGGGCCCAATAAGGTGGGTCTCTCTGAGGCCCCATGTATAATCTGTTCTGCCTCCTTGATCCTTTCCATTTTCCCTTTCTCAGGAAATGGCAATTCTGTTCTTCTAGTAACACAGCCCCAAAACCCTGAAGTCATCCTTGATGCCTTTCATAATGTTACACACAGTACTGGTTACAGGATAAACTGTGTCCCGCCAAAATTCATATGTTGAAGTCCTAACCCTCAATACCTCAGATTGTGATCCTATTTGGAAATGGGATTGTTGCAAATGTAAGCAGTTAAGATGTGGTCATACTGGAGTAGGGTGAGCTTCTAAACCAATACAACAGATGTCTTTCTGAAAAAGGGAAATATGGACACAGTGATGTGTACAGGCAGACCACCATGGGAACGCTGGAATGATGCTACCACCAGCCCAGGAACTACCAGAAGCTGGAGAGGGGCCTGTAGATCTTTCCTTAGCACCTGCAGAGAGAGGAAGGCACTGCTGACACCTTGATTTCGGACTTCTGACCTCCAGAACACAATGTAAATTTCTGTTGTTCTAGGCCACTCAGATTGTGGCAGTTTGATACAGCCCTAGAAAACTAATAGAGTGATCAGTCCATCAACCAATCATATTGGCTTTTGACACCTATGAAATTACTTGCAAATGTTTTTATTCTAACACTAGGGTTATTTATTCCTAGATTTTATTCATCATGCAAAAGTTTTCATAGACATAGTATTGGCTCTATGTTGACTCCCATATTTATGACATATGCTGATTTTAAGTTTACTGATAAGAAATATTGTAAGGTATAAAGTGTGTTTGTTTGCTCCACCCTTGGTGACCAACTACAGGGACACTAACTCACCCACTGCACGTCAGTGTACCATACCACAACTTGGGAGGGGCTGCCCTGGCATTAGGCCAACTCCTAAAACTATCGTAGTATCCTTCATTCACAGTCAAGCTTCCAATATTAATTATCTTTTCCTAAGGAATTTTATTTCTGAAGAGGGATGAGTAGATAGCACCAACTGACATCCTCAAAGTTACTAAGCACTATCTTTTGTCCCCATATTTTAATACATCCATGGTGTTTATATTATTTCCATCAGTCTGTTGAAAATTTAAAAACTGATCTAAACTTAGAAAAAATGGCGTATGAACCTGAAACACAATAGCTACCGATACAAGGTGCTCTATAATTAGGTGCTAAATTGTGCGCGCAGATGCTACATGCTGTAAGAGATCAGAGCAGCCTTAGATCAATAAGAGCTCACCAGAGGACTGGAGTCTCGCTGTGTGAATTTGTGTTTTTCTCTTTGATTTGTTTTGTCATCTGTAGACTCCTGTTTGTTTTGGATATTTTTTAAGTACGTAGAATTAATTCACAATATGAAAGCATAACTTAAACATCTTTGTCCACAAGGAATGCTTATTTTTCAACAGGACTGAAAGATGATTATTTGCAAGCCAGTAGGGAGCAAGAATTATAAACATCAGCCATTTACAAAATTAGAATTTATTCCATCTTTTCTCCCATGTATGAGTGATTGACAGGATATAAAGTAAATGTTTAGGATCCAAGCAGATGGGTTTCCCCCACTTGCAAGGCTCCAAGTCTTCCTGGGTAAGGAATGTCTACTTGGATGCTCTTTTGCATCTGGAATGGTTTAAACTTTCCTATTTACCATTTATAGGCGCAACACAGAAAACTCATGGTATTACCTCACACAAAATAAATGTACTATTATTATCCTCCCAAACACTACTATATTTGAGAGGATAATAATATATACATGATTAAATATAGTATTTATATATATAAATATGGTACATATATAAACATGGTATTTACCATATTTTCTCATGTTTTTTTTTACTTCTCCCTTTTCACAATCTTTTACAATTAGATAACAAACAATAAATTAAAATGTTATTCAGGGACCATAAATATTCACTTATTTATTTAATTCATTTAATTTTGAAACAAAGACTGTGTGTTCCTCCTATGCCAGACAGTGTACTATGTACTTGCTTTGACTCCAGTGGAGGACAAGTAAACCTTACTGCCCACCAGGGCAAGGCAGTAACTATCATTAATGCCAAAAATGTCTTTATTGAGGCCAAGGAAGGTCTCTGGAAGAAGTCACATTTCAGTTGAGCAATAACATAAAATGAGGAGTGGGAAAACTATCAGGTGAGGATACAGACCGCAGGGAAGGAATAAAAATCTGGAAAGGAGATTTAACATAGTTTAAGGAGATTCGCTTTATCCTATAGGTAATGAGAAATCACTGGAGTTTTCACTTTAGGGAGCTAACATCATCAAGTTGATTTTAGGATCCCACTCTGCGACTCTAGATTTAATGTATGTGAGAAAGTAGGTGTACAACTGGCTAAGGGAGACCAGTGAGGAGCCAGATTCCGTAATCTTGGTTAAATATAGAGTGTCAGGGATAGAAGGGGAAATGAAAGAAAGAACTGAACTGCTCTGAGACAGGCTTAGAATATGGACCAGCCCAGATACAGTGGCTGATGGCCCATGATGGCTAAGGAAGAAGACAAAGATTTCTTGGGAAGGAGAATACGCTATCTGAAAATCCAAAATGTTATTCATGGATGAGAAATAACCATTCAATATGGAAGATCCGACCCTTCTACATTACTCAGTGAGGTTTCTATTGCTGATGGGGAAAAGGTTATCTCAGACTTAGTAAGATAAAACAACACAAGGTTAGTACATCACAGTTCTTTAGGTCACAATGTCCACAAAGGCCTTGGCAGGCTAGATCAGGCCATCAGCAGGCCTATATTCTTTCCTGGATGATCCGGCAGGTAATGTTTCCTCGCCTTTTCCAGCTTCTAGAGACCCCTGCACCCTTGGCTACCGGCCTCCTACCTTCATCTTCAAAGCCAGTAATGGCAGGTTGAGTCCTCCCCGACCCTTCCCCACCATCGCCCATCTTGTACAGCCACACCCAGGGAAGGTTCTCGGCATTTAGGAAACAGTGATTTTATGTGACTCAACAGGACAAACCAGGTTCCTCTGCACCTTCCACCATCAGCTGAGTAGCAACCTTAACTATATCTGCAATGCTAACCTCCCTTGCCATGCAATGTTACATATTCACAGGTTCCAGGGATTAGGGCGTCATCATCTTTCAGGGCCATTCTTCCACCAACAATACTGATGCAACATTTCTTCCTACACATGCTAGTCCATATCCAGCAAAATTACTTCCCTAGAAAGGACTTTTGCACTATTCTATTCTGAACAAAGCATATTATGGGCCACGTTCTTTGCAAAGAGCCTTATCTGAGGGGCTTTCATTTGCAGCAGTATTTCTGCATAATCCTATCAAGAATGATTTCTAAATAATGGGCACTTTGTCCTTTTGTACCTACAACATTACTAAAACCTTATCTTTTCCTTTGTTCTGCTTAATTTACTTCTTATGGCTCTCCTTCAAGGGTATATAACATTTTCAGACATAAGCATTTGCCCATTTTTAAGGTAATGGGCCCAATTTGTTTTTTGAAAATGAAATAATATACTTAAAATCATGTGACTTAGGGCTGTTTATAGGATGTCTTAATTCTTCGAATGGTTAAGTATTACAAAAATCCATATAAAAACTAAACACCAATTCACACAATGCATTTTCCTATATCTTTATAACAAAACAGTAGGAAAATACACAGCTGCTAAAAATTAATAGTTAAAGAAATTGTCAAAAGCTCAACAGAAGTGCTACTTCTGTCGATAAAACTTAAAAAGCAAATTATCAAAGAATAGTATGTAACTATTATTTTTTTTGTCTTTGACTTAGCCTAGGAATGAGGGATTTTATAGAACTACTGTCCACAAACATGGGATTGTGTTTATATCTATCTCATTGTGTTTATATGTATCTAATAGCAGGGAAAAGGCAAATAAACCAGGAAAAGAGCCATAACAGATCCTGAAAATGGCAAAAATAACAGAAAAAAGGTTTCTTTGACACTGAGATTGGCTTTACAAATATTTTTCCTAAATGAGATTTAAAGAAACAACTAGGAGAACACTTTAAACGTCGCCTCCATTCACCACAATGGAATGAGTGATCACTGATCATTTCGGTGTGAAACTCCGATACGGACACAGGGCAGTGGGGACACTGCATTCCTGTCATCATCACAGCCCGGCACTTGCCTGTGTCTCAACACGGTTTGGAGAATATTCCTGGCTCCCAGCCAGAGCTTCCAAAATGGGGCAAGAATAAGTGGAATTAATTTTTCCCTGATTTTGGATATATTCCAAGTTTCAGGGTTCAGTGGTGTCATTATCACAGGATCAAATTATGATAAAAGACAAAAATGCATAAATATTTTATAGAGTAACCCAATGTAAGCTTACAACTCCAAACTAAAATGTTTAGTATTAAATGCTGTTCTCAAATATTCACCTCTAAGCTCCCATTGTCCTCATTATGTACTTGAATAATTTAAATATAAATGATGTAGTTATATGTATGTGGAAATTTTATAGAAGCATACTTATGAAAATAAGAATTTTCAAACTTCTTAATAAAGATTTGCAAGGATGCTAGAAATATAAGATAACATCATTTCTTGACTTACATTTTAATTATCTTCTTGTATCTACATAGTTTAAATTTGTAGCATAGTTGCTTGACTGTACTTATAAAAAGACAATGTCATAAATTTCCTTTGCCTCTCTGTAACAATGCATGCAACAAAGCATTTTTGTATGTTTATAACTTTTTAGATTATATTTTATTTTATTATTTATATATATATATTTTATTGAGTTTTAGGTTTTGGGGTACATGTGAAGAACATGAAGGATTGTTGCATAGGTACATACATGGCAGTGTGGTTTGCTGCCTTCCTCCCCATCACCTATATCTGGCATTTCTCCCCATGCTATCTCTCCCCAACTCCCCACCCCCCGCTGTCCCTCCCCTAGTTCCCCCTAACAGATCCCAGTGTGTGACGCTCCCCTCCCTGTGTCCATGTGTTCTCATTGTTCAACACCCACCTATGAGTGAGAACATGTGGTGTCAGATTTTCTGTTCTTGTGTCAGTTTGCTGAGAATGATGGTTTCCAGGTTCATCCATGTCCCTACAAAGGACACGAACTCATTGTTTTTTATGGCTGCATAGTATTCCATGGTGTATATGTGCCACATTTTCCCTGTCCAGTCTGTCATCGATGGGCATTTGGGTTGGTTCCAAGTCTTTGCTGTCGTACACAGGGCTGCAATGAATGTTCGTGTGCATGTGTCCTTATAATAGAATGATTTATAATCCTTTGGATATATACCCAGTAATGGGATTGCTGAGTCAAATGGAATTTCTATTTCTAGGTCCTTGAGGAATCGCCACACTGTCTTCCACAGTGGTTGGACTAATTTACACTCCCACCAACAGTGTAAAAGTGTTCCTATTTCTCCACATCCTCTCCAGCATCTGTTGTCTCCAGATTTTTTAATGATCACCATTCTAACTGGCATGAGATGGTATCTCATTGTAGTTTTGATCTGCATGTCTCTAACGACCAGTGATGATGAGCATTTTTTCATATGTTTGTTGGCCTCATATACGTCTTCTTTTGTAAAGTGTCTGTTCATATCCTTCACCCACTTTTGAATGGATTTGTTTGGTTTTTTTTTTTCCTTGTAAATCTGTTTTAGTTCTTTCAAGATTCTAGATATTAGCCCTTTGTCAGATGGGTAGATTGCAAAAATTTTTGCCCATTCTGTTGGTTGCTGATTCACTCTAATGATTGTTTCTTTTGCTGTGTAGATTCTCTGGAGTTTAATTACGTCCCATTCGTCTATTTTGGCTTTTGTTGCCAATGCTTTTGGTGTTTTAGTAATGAAGTCCTTGACTATGTCTATGTCCTGAATGGTTTTGCCTAAGTTTTCTTCTAGGGTTTTTATGGTGTTAGGTCTTATATTTAAGTCTTTAATCCATCTGGAGTTAATTTTAGTGTAAGGTGTCAGGAAGGGGTCCAGTTTCTGTTTTCTGCACATGGCTAGCCAGTTTTCCCAACAC
>CAUYQU010058658.1:0-13397 GCA_963574635.1 Cheracebus regulus | reverse complement strand
TTCTGATTTCGGGTGTTCTCAGCCTTTTTGCACTGGTTTCTTCCCATTTTTGTGGATTTATCCACCTGTCATCTTTGTAATTGCCGACTTTCAGATTGGGTCTCTGAGTGGACGTCCAGCTTGTTGGTGATGAAGTTTTTTCTGTTTCTTATTTTTCCTTCGGGGGGCCCCCCTTCCCCACAGAGCTGGGCCTTCCCGGGTTCAGCTGTGCTTGCTCTCAGTCCTCAGTGCTTCCAATTGCTGTCTTCCCTGTGGGGATGGGAGCAGCCGAGCTCATCCGTCCAGTATACTCCACACCGGGAAGCGCCGCTCTGGGGCACCGGCAAAACAGCCGCGCCGGCCAAAAGAGTCATGCTGGCGACCCGTGTGGCTCCTCCGCCGGGAATCTCCCAGTCTGTGGGCAACAAAAATTCCTTGGAAAGTGCGGCATCCACTCGTTCTCTGCGCTTTCACTGGGAGCTACATTCCTGAGCTGTTGCTAATCGGCTGTCTTGGATGTCTCCGGATAATTCTTTTGTTTAAGGAGGCTAAAGATAGGACCCCATTTCCTTCTCATGTGTAGGATTCCTGCTGAGAAATCTGCTGTCAATCTGATAGGTTTTCTTTTTTAGTTTATGTGGTGCTTTTGCCTCACAGCTCTTAGGGTTCTTTCCTGCATCTTGACTTTAGATAACCTGATGACAATGAGCCTAGGTGAAGACTTTTTGTGATGAATTGCCTGGATGTTCTTGTATTTGGATGTCTAGATCTCTAGAAGACCAGGGAAGTTTTCCTTGATTATTCCCTCAAATAAGTTTTCCAAACTTTTAGATTTCTCTTCTTCCTCAGGACACCAATTATTCTTAGGTTTGATGATGTAACATAATCCCAAACTTTTTGGAGGCTTTGTTCATTTTTTTCTTTGACTTTGTTGGATTGAGTTCATTCAAAATCCTTGTCTTCGAACTCCGAAGTTCTTTCTTCTACTTTTTTGATTCTATTGTTGCAACTTTTGAATGTATTTTGCATTTTGCATTTCTGTGTGTCTTTCATCTCCAGAAATTGTGATTGTTTTTTATTTATCATATCTATTTCTCTGAAGATTTCTGCAAACATATCCTGTGGTTTTTATTATTTCTTTAAGTTGGTTTTCACCTTTCTCTGGTGCTCCCTTGAGTGGCTTGATGGAGTTTCTGATTTATTTTTCTTCTTGGAAAAAAATTCAGAGATTTCTTTTTGGTTTGGGTCCATTGCTGGTGAGCTAGTGTGATCTTCAGGGTGTTAAAGAAATTTGATTTATCATATTACCAGAATTGTTTTTTTGGTTCCTTCTCATTTAGGTAGACTGTGTCAGAGGAAAGATATGGGGCTCGAGGGCTGCTGTTCATATTCTTTTGTCCCACAACACAATCCTTTGATGTGGTGCTCTCTCCCTCTCACTAGGGATGGGACTTCTTGAGAGTTGGATTGCAGTGATTATTGTTTCTCTTCTGGGTTTAGTCACACAATAGAGCGAACTGGGCTCTAGGGTGATGCTGGGGAATGTCTGCAAAGAGTCCTGTGATGTGATCTGTCTTCAGGTCTCTCCATCGTGGATACCAGCACCTGCTCCAGTGGAGGCAGCAGGGAGTAAAGTGGACTCTGAGGGTCTTTGGTTGTAGTTTTCTTTAATGTGCTGGTTTTCTCAAACGCTGGTTGTGCTGGCAGTGAAGTTGTCACATGGACAGACTCAGGACTTCTGGATAGCCAAGAAGTTACAGCCAGTGGAATTAGCAGTGGTTTTCTCCTTTCTTGAAGTGGGATTGTTTGGTTGTGAGTTGCTGTAATGGCTTGAGTTGGTTGACCTCCAGCCAACAGGTGGTGCTTTCAAGAGAGCACCAGCAGAGGTAGTATAAGGAGGATACAAGCTTGCCCTAAGATTGCGTGAGTAAGCATTTGGGTTTCTCAGGTGATAAGTGGGGCCATAGCGCTCCCAAAAGATTATGTCTTCTGTCTTTTGTCTTTGGCTAAGAGGGTGGGTAGAGAAAGACCATCAGGAGAAGCAGCAATAGGCATGTCTGAATTCAGACTCTCCTTGGGCATAGCTTACGGCTTCTGTTGTGGTGAATGGGAGTGTGGTTATGCAGTTATGTTCCAAGGGGGATTATGGGTACCTCTGCTGCTTTGTACAGGTGGCCAGGAAGTGGGGGAAGGTTGGCAGTGACAGGTCTCACCCAGCTCCCACACAGCCAGAAAGGTCAGTCTCGCTTTCACCATGTCCCACCAATAGCACCGAGTTTATATCCAGGCAGCTAGTGCACAAGGCTGAGATCTTGTAACAGACTATACACCTTCCCACTGAGAAAGCAAGCAGGGCTTTCAAGCTTCACCCCTGTCCACCTGCCACAGCTAATGTGTTTGTCTCTGTACTTCCTGTTCGTCATCCTCATCCCACCAACGATTCTGCCCAGGAAAAATTGTGCTAGGTTAAAATTATTACAAAGTTCAACTGGGAGTTTCCTTCTCTCTGTGGTCCTTCCTCAATTCCACTGTCAGCCCTCCCCAAATAACCCTGTGAGATAAGGTCAGAAATGGCTTCTTTGCGGACCAGGAGTGCCTTTAGGGCTCTTCCCACTGCTTCGTCTACTTTTATATTTCACTTGGTTCTCTAAATTTGTTCCAGTTCTAGGTAAGATTATTTCTTTCTCCCATGACCTGGGTTTTCATGTTCCCCAGTGAGGGTATGTATTCAGAGATAGACTCTCCTCTCTCATACTCCTGAGCACTCAGTTTTCTGGCTGTCTCATGGAGTTTACAGCAGCAAGCCACTTCTTTCAAAGGGGCTGTGAATTCTTTCAGTTTTCACTATATGCTCCTGCAGTTCTGGAGCAAAAGTGCATGATGTGGGTTCTGTACATTTGAGTGGGAGCTGCGCTGTTCTTTCTTTTTGAGTGAGACACACTGTTCTGTTCATTTGAGTGGGAGCTGCAAGGTAGTCTTACCTACTACAGATCGTTTTTTTTCTGATCTCCCAAATCTCCCAAAGTCTTTACATTAAATTATCTGTTAACATTACTGGCGTGGTTTCTATTTTGCTGGCTGCACTTTGGTGGGATCAACGGCAACAGGTATTTGTCTACATCATCTTTCTGATGGGATCAGCACAGTGGCAGCAGTTCTGCCTCAAGGTACTGGCATGATCAGCAGCAAAGCCAGCGGAGGGTCTCAGAGAAGGAGTTTGTGATACCAGGAAGCACCTCCTGAGTGGACAAATTGGAGTCACCCAGAAGAAAAGGGCCCCCTTATCCCAGATCTAAACTAACTATGGGTTAGTTTCTGTTTTCTTCATAACCGAATAGAGTCTAATCAGGTTAAAAAAAACTATCAGTAGATCACATATAATAAAAATACTATGGACCTTTTGTTTCAGTTTTACATAAATGCATGTATGTGTATACTAGTATCTGATATGCCGTGCTTTTTCTATTGAAATTCTGGAAAATGAGAAGGGAGAAAGAGTTGGTGGCCAATACTTGGGATTCCTGTCCAATCATGAGATTTCTCTGATTATTTTTAGACTCCAGGAAAACTGACCTGAGCAAATGTCTGCACATTCGGTCTGTTAAACTAAGTTTAGCTTAAAGCTGCTTTCTAACATATTTTAGGTTCAGTCTAAAGGTTTCTTCATCCATCGTAAATGGTAACCTAACTGGATGTGACCTTCTCCTGTACCAATCACCTAATTTTGGTCAGTGATAGGTGACCAATTATTCAAACTGTGTTTAAATAAGACAGACACTGAGCTGTAACCAATCCAACTGTTTCTGTACCTCCCTTTCCTTTTCTGTATGTCACTTTCTTTTATCAGGCCATAAATCTAATCCCACTATGCCACAGTGCCAGAACCACTCTGAACCTAGTTCTGGGGAATTCCCAATATGTGAATCATTCTTTGCTTATTTAAATCCCGTTCATTTAATTTGTCTAAAGTTTTTCTTTTAACAAGTCTTAGGAGGCTTTCCTTCACTAAAATGTTTTCAAATAGGAAATGCCTGGGCTCCCTCAAACCTGACAAATGGAGGACCCAAGAAAGCCTGAGGACTCATGGAGAGGCCTGGTGCCCTGGCCCCTGCCTGCCATTTCTCATGGAAGCTGCTGTGCCAGCCCTGGCTTTGCTGCTCTCTTCCCATTATTGCTCTCATTTACATGCCTCCCCTACTCATTAACTTAAGTGGAGGGCCAACTCTACCACCTTAAGTGAAGTAAAATTATACCAACTTTTTAACTTGGAAACATGGCATTTGAAATGTTCTGGGCCCTGTGCTAAGTATTATTGGACTTCATCCAATCCAGTGTTGCCTGGCCTTCTGGATTAGCTTTTTCTTTTTTTAAAAAACTCTTTAAATCCCTACACATACCACTTCCCTTTTATGATGATCCCAGGTAACAGGTATCTGAGGTTAGAATGCTGGGGCCTCCTCAAAGATACCAGCACCAGCTGGGTACCACCACATCTGCCTCAGAAGCATGGGTCTTATCTAAGATGCCTGCTCACAGACTGTGTTTGGGCAGAAAACTGAGATGGAAGTGTCAGTCATGACCAAGAATAAAAGGGTCTAAGCCACCCTAAAAACTGAGAGTGAGCTATTCTTCTGGAGTTTATTTTTTAAAAACACTCCTAGTGCAAAAAGACAAGTACCAAATTTACCTACTCAGAAACTAGGGTTCTGCCACTATGTAAATTTTCACCAACAAGCTCCTCCTCCAGGCCACCTACTCTAATTCACCAGAACCTAGTCTTGTAATTATATGGTGAATTTCTTGGAGTGCTTCAGCAACATCTTGACATTCAATCATATATACTTCATTTTGGGACTGAGCTAGACTACACTGCAGAGAGTTTTAGAGACTCTTTCATGTTAGAAATAATAAAGGACACCGTTACTTTAAGCGCAATTAATGAAGGGCCACAGGATTCTATTCACAAAAGAATGCAGGATGGTGGGGGAGATATTATTTGATTGTGAATTTACTTTGTCCTTCCAGGCTCTAGAAATCTTCAGAAACTTTTAAAATTCCAATTCTCTGATAAAACTTGGATGAGTTGCATAGAGATTATTTGATCTAATGTTGCAGGCAAGAAAAATAAGAACCAAGACATTTAAATGACTTATCTGAGCTCATTTAACTGCTTATCAGCAAAGCTATTGGACGTAACATTGATTTCCAATAGATAATTTATTTTAGGAACAGCAAATATAATCCACTGTTAAGCAGCACACCATATGGCAGAATTGCAATTTCACAAGCATTTACTTGACATTGAACATTTCATTTAAAAGTTTGCATCAACTAGAAAGCCCCTAATGGAATACCTGGATCAAGCTCCAGATGGCTTACTACTCCTCCCTCACAATCTACCATACTAATGAAAATGAACATTGTTACCAAAGAAGATAGAGACAAACAGCATCATTTTCTTGCTCAGATGAATGTATGTGTAACTGCGGACACAGTCGTTTTTTGAAAAGTGAGATTTTCGAAAAGTGAAGATGAAATTATAGATCTACAAACCCATACAATGTCTTAAAAATTGCATAGTCTCAGCTACCCTGTTGGTATTTAACACTCAATACTTCAAATGTCAATGTTTTGATATATTATTCAGTTGGAGAAAGAAGATACCACTATACTTGTGAGTCTGCACGAGAGTAATTTACAAACTTTAATGTCAACTGGGGATCTTGTTTAAATTGCCAATTCAGGACTGTGTGGTGGCTCATGCCTATAATCCCAGCTCTTTGGGAGCTCAAGGTAGGAGGACTGCTTGAAGCTGGGAGTTCAAGACCACCCTGCACAGCATAGCAAGACCTCATCTCTGCAAAATAAGAAGAAAAAAATAGCCCAAGTGCAATGGGACCACCTGCAGTCCCAACTACTCAAGAGGCTAGGGTGGGAGGATTGCTTGAATCCAGGAGTTTGAGGTAACAGTGATCTATTATCATGCCGCTGCATCCAGCATGGGTGACACAGCAGGACACTGTCTCTAAAGAAAGAAGGGGGAAAAAAAAGAAATTCAGATTCGGCAAGTCTTCGGTGGGATCTGAGATGCTGCCTCAGTGATTCTGTTATCATTGCTGTTGCTGTTGCTACTGCTGCTTAGACCACACTTTAAGTAGCAAGATCTAGTAGATTTGTGTATGAAGATGAGTAGTGGAAAGACCCTGGAGGCAGAACTACAGGCACCTAAGCTTTTATTCTACTGCGTACCAGATGAATAATCTTAGGAAAATCCTTGAACCACTTTGAGGATTAGTTTTCCCTTGAGTAAAATTAAATAATAATACTGATACTTGTTTCAAGCAAATGAGAAAATACATGGGCAAGTGGTTTTGAAAAGCCAGTCTATATAAATAATTGCTAGCTATGAATATCATTCTACTATGTACTCAATCTGAACTCTTAAGGGAAAATGCTTTATGGTTACTTGCTAGGGAAAAGTTTCTCAATAAAACTCAGAGAGTGAATTTTTCTCTATCTGCGCTTTATAATCAAATTTCCAATAGTTTTGTGGAAAGTAAGTGTCTTGAAGGACACTTTAAAGAGAAAGTAGCTTGGTGGCTAATGTGCCGACAAACACGAGAGGACATTTAACCTTCATGCACTGTGTTTGGTCTTCCTGAGGTTTAATCTAACCGATGACATTCATAGGTTACGGTGTAAAAAGTGAACCTGACAGTAATAACTGTGCAAGCTATTTGCTTTACTATAGGCTTAGGACTTTGGAGTGCTTCCCAGACAATGGTGGGTCTTGAAAAGATGGCACTGCAAGCTGTGCAAACATACAGTGTGTGCAGGCAGACTTCTGCTTGCTTAATGGATATCTCAAAGCTGAGCAAACTGAAGGGCTATTAGTTAGACCTCCTTTCCCTTCCCTGGTAAACCAAGCAGGAAAGTGAATTCCATTGGGATAACCCATAGGATGCCTCTCTTAGGTAAATAGAAGGTTTGTAAAAAGCTCTCTGTCCACACCTTCCCTATTTCCATCACAAATGGCTTTCCTGGAGGATTTTTAGCTTCCAGTGCCAGCTAATGGAAGGGATAGATGTATCTGTTGTTCTATGGCTCTTTATCTCCTTTGCCTTCTCCCTCCCCTCCACTAAATAAAAGCAATAAGACCACTCCAAGTTATAATCTGTCCTATTTTAATGGAATGGGAATGATTTCACAGTAACAGCTTTAAAGAATAAATACAACTACTGAAAAAGGAACTATACTTGATTCTTAGTGCCCTAATAATACTTTTTCACTCACAAGACAATATCTCAGCAATGCAAGGAAGTGCTCAGTGTTTATTTTATAAAACTACCTTAAGACAAAAGGCAAGAATAATATGCTCTCTTGAATTAATAAAGAAGAGATTACCTCTAGCAAGCTCTTTAAAAATATTTGTTCTTATAGCCCATTGGTGAAGAGGGCAGCCATTTAGTCATACCTTTGTGCAAATCCCAGTTTCACATCTTTCCAATTGTATGATCTTGGATTATTTATTTAATTTCTTATACTTCAGTGTCATCATCTGTAAAATGTGTTAACACTAGCATGCATGTGAGGTTTAAATAAGATATTTTATAGATAATGTTTAGTACAAGATTTGGTACATAGTAAATGCTAAAAAATACTACTTATTCTTATATTTTATAGATAATGTTTAGTACAAGACTTGGTACATAGTAAATCCTCAAAAATGCTACTTTTTCTTACTAGCATTATCTGCATGCTAACTCACTGACATCACAGTATTACCTACAAACTGGTAGTGTACATTTTCTGGGGGCAGGAGTTTATAGAAGCAATCTCTAGGGTCTTGTGGCTGTCTGCATTCAGGTGATATTGATAGTCATAATGACAGCAGCTACCAATAATTGAGGAAGACAAAGCCAAGTGTTTTACATGTCAATTCTCAGGGCAGCTCTAATATATTTCATCTTCATTTACAAATGAAGAAAGCAAGATGTAGAAACGGCTATGTTTTGATTATGGATCGTCCTCTCCAAAATTCCTATTGAAATTGTATCCCCAGCATATGAGTGTTAGGAGGTGAGGCCTAGTGGGAGATGTTTGGGTCATGAGGGCAGTTCCCTCATGAATAGATTAATGCCCTCCTGTGGGAGTGAATGAGAGCACGCTGTTACAGTCTGGCATTCTGTAGGTTGCCTGTTCACTCTGTTGATAGTTTCTTTTGCTGTACAGAAGCTCTTTAGTTTAATTAGATCTGATTTGTCTGTTTTGGCTTTTGTTGCCACTGCTTTTCTATGCAACAAAACTGCATGTTCTCCACATGTACCCCAGAACTTAAAGTACAGTACATCTGGCTTCCTCAGTTTCTCTCTTTTGTTTTCTTCCTTGCCGTGTGATCTTCTGCGCATGCCCACTTCCCTTTCACTTTCAACCAAGAATAGAAGCAGCATGAGGCCTTCACCAGAAGCTGAGTAGATGGCCTTGCCATGCTTCTTATACTTCCTAGCCTGCAGAACTGTGAGCGAAGTCATCCTCTTTTCTTTATAAATTACCCATCCTCAGGTATCCTGTTACAGCAACGCAAACATGGACTAGCCTGGAAGGTTGCAGAGTCAACATTTGAACTCCTGGATGTCAAACCTTTGTGCCCCACAATCTGACATGCTAATTAACACAAATGCTGAAGTGGAGAAGGCTCACACCTGCTTGGGTTCATTCATACCCAATAGTTGTCCACTGCTGGGAGTATCTGGAAATTTTCTGAGGTTCATCTTCTTTCCAGAAAATGATAGAATTTGGGGAGGTTACAATATTTGATTTGTGAAAACAATTTCTTCTGCCTAAAACATTGGTTTCTAATTGTTTCAAAGATGTACTTTGACTTGAAAGGAGAAAAAACTACAGAAAGCTTTCACTCTGATAGGGAAGACAACCCTGTCATCATCAGTTATCTGTAAGTCTTACCTTCATGTATCCTGACAAATACCGATAGTGTGATTTCAAGCTTCCATCGCAAACCAGATAAGGTCATCTCTACCTGTGTATCAGTGTCCAAGTTCCTTCAAGGAGGCACAAATCCATCCTGTTATTATAGATTATGTTAAACCCAAATATCCCTGGGAAAAAGAAGCAAAATGACATGCTGCAGACTGAGCATTTGTGAAATAAAAAATACCATGGTTTTTGAGTTCAATAGACCTGAGTTTGCTCTCTGAGTAAGCAAGTTTTTTCAACTTCCCTAAGCCTCTTTAAGATAAGTCTGATAAAAATTACCTCATGGACCATTGCAAAGATCAAATGAGATAACATTTCTGAAACACTTATCTGTTGGAATATAGTAAATGTAATAGCCGTAGCTATTATTATTTCTAATTACTCTCCAGAGAGTAATTGGGAGTGAAACATAAGGCTTCTGGATACCTGTGAGATATATGGAATGTTCTGAGGGTGGTGAGGATAGCAGGTAGAGAAAAAGATAGCAGTAGGAAGAGACAGGCTTCTGAAAATAGTTCACATTCCAGGGACACTCATAGTGAGCCCTACTGTGTATGATCGTCACTTTGATTGACAGCATTTTCTAAGTGTGCACACTTGATCCACCTTACAGAACTTCTAAAAATGACTCAGGGATATGAATCTGTTTAAAAAGTGGAAAGTCTATCTTGCTCAGCTTTGAACTGACATTTTCCAGAAGAGTAAGGAATAAGAAAACTTACTTTAAATCTAGATTATTTCAAAGGAAAATAGAATGAAGACCTTAGAAAAGACAGTAGGAGCAATCAAGAATTATGACTCGTAAGAATGATTTTGCTGTTCTTTCCTGCAGACCCCCCAGGAGGTTCATTAAATAAAATGCTTAATAAAGGTTCATTAATGAAAAGCTGATGGTTGCCCCAAGGTTTTATTCAATGATCAATGATGTGAGGTGCTAAATTTTGGTGTGTCTGAGTTCTTTCCAAGACTTACAAAAGCCCAACAAACGTATAAAAAAAAAATGCTCAAAATCACCAGTCTTCAGGGAAATGCAAATGAAAACCACAATCAGATATTATCTCACACCAGTCAGAATAGCTGTTATTAAAAAGTCAAAAAATAACAGATGTTGGCAAAGTTGCAGAGAAAAGAAAACACTTATTCAGTGTTTATGGGAATGCAAATGAATTCAGCCCCTTTGGAAAGCAATTGGGAGACTTCCCAAAAAACTAAAAATAGAATTACCATTTGACCCAGCAATCCCATTACAGGGTATGTACCCAAATACAAATAAATTGTTTTTTTAAACTATTATTTTAGGGTTGGGGGTACATGTGAAGTTTTGTTACATAGGTAAACACATGTCATGGGGGTTTGCTGTATGTGTTATTTCATCATCCAAGTATTAAGCTCAGTAACCAATAGTTATCTTTTCTGCTCCTCTCCATTCTTTAACCCTCGCCCTCAAGTAGACCCCAGTGTCTCTTGTTTCCTTCTTTGTGTTCATAAGTTCTTATCATTTAGTTCCCACTTGTAAGTGAGAACATGCAGTATTTGGTTTTCTGCTCCTGCATTAGTTTTCTGAGAATGATAGCCTCCAGCTTCATTCATATTCCCGCAAAAGATATGATCTCACTTATTTTATGACTGCGTTGTATTCCATAGTGTATATGTAACGCATTTTCTTCATCCATTCTGTCATTGATGGGTATATGTTGATTCCATCTTTTTGCTATCGTGAATAGTGCTGCAATGGACATTTGTATGCATGTGTCTTTATGGTAGAATGATTATATATACTCAGTAATGGGGTTGCCCAACCAACAAGACCTGCACTCATATGTTTATCACAGTACAATTTACAATAGCAAAGACATGGAATCAACCCAGGTACCCACCAATAGTGGATTCAATAAAGAAAATGTGGCGCTATACACCATGGAATACTATGCAGCCATAAAAAAGAACAAAATCATGTCCTTTGCAGAAACATGAATGCAGGTAGAGGCCATTATCCTCAGCAAATAAACACAGAAACAGAAAATTAAAAACTGTATGTTCTCAATTATAAGTGGGAGCCAAACATTAGGAACACATGGACACAAAGACTGAAACAATACACACTGCGGAATACAAAAGTGGGGAAGGAGGTTAAGGTCGAAAAACTACCTATCAGATAGTATATTTGCTACTTGGGAAATGGGATCATTAGAAGCCAATCCTCAGCATTATGCAATGCACGCATGTAACAAACTTGCATGTTACCACATGAATCTAAAATAAAAAATAAAATTTGTTACAAGTTTTTTTCTAGATATGTACACAGGCAAATCTCTCTCACCTCAGCTTTCTTCAGAGGAAACGTTCTTTCAAAACTTGGTTAAAATTCAAGCACTCCCTGAAGAACAACACTTTAGGTAATTTGCGATTACTTTACTTGGTTATTTTCATGGAAGGGTCTGCTAATGGCATGTTGGAACTCAGACCAAAACAACTTTTTATCAGTAGATAGGAAGAGACTAAATTAGTGAACACATAGCCCTATTTCTGAGTGTTTCCACTGGATGCTGAGAGGGACAAGATTTTTAAAAAAGAAGAAATCTGCAGGCACCTGGACAAGTTGCTTCTGAAACTTTAGCTGCGTAAGAATCACCTGAAAGATTTTTTAAAATGTAGGTTGCTAAGTGCTACCGCCAGAGATTCTGATTCAATAGGCATGGGATAGGAATCAAGAATTTGTATTTCTAAAATGTTCACATGTAATGCTGCTGTTATGAGGACCACAGTTTGAATGGCAATAATGAAGCATGTTGCGGGTTGCATATATGTGTAGGGATGAGAGGAGTCATGTGAGAAGATGAGGAGGACTTCCAAACATTAAAGAATGTATCTAGAGCTCAACTTTAATAGAATACAGGGAAAGATTTATAAATCCAACAGAATTAGAGGTGGATGC
Organism: Cheracebus regulus; assembly: GCA_963574635.1. NCBI lineage: Eukaryota > Metazoa > Chordata > Mammalia > Primates > Pitheciidae > Cheracebus > Cheracebus regulus. The sequence goes on along the minus strand of CAUYQU010058658.1, from coordinate 1,489 downwards.
TTTCCAGAGTTTGCAGGTGTCATATCTCTCTCTAGGAACATCCTTAGGTCTTTAACCATCTGCTTCAGCCCAATTATCTTTTAAAGGTTTATGCTACCATCACCTCTGTGAATTGTTCCCCGACCAGCCAAGGCTGAGTCACTGCCATTTTTCAGCATGCTACCTTAGCACTCTAATTGGACCTTCATTAACACATTTCACACTGACCTGTAATCTCTCATTTGATCTCTCTTTCTACCAAATCATGAGTGCAGCAAGCTTGCAGCATGTCATAATTATCTTTGTATCCATTGTACCTGGTGTCATGCTTTTTATGTAACTGACATGCAGTAAATGATTATGGAATTAGTGAAAGCAAATTGGTGACTAATTTAGATTTACTTTAAAGAAGTAATAATTTATATGCTCTATTTTACTGTGAAGCTCTTCAGAATCATCTGTACTTGCAACTCTACTTTCCTTCCATTCTATATTGAAGCAACTTCAGTTAGTCCAAGTGACTGGAACTTGGCCTGACTTTATTTAAGCTTTCACCTCCATCTCTCCATCATTAAATGCCTCCAAAGATGTTTGCTTTGCTTAATCTTTTAATTTGGATTAAATAAAACTATTTAATTTGAATTAAATAATTTAACCAACCAGTGGCATTTGAAATTTTGATTCTATTGGCTTTTTAATTGAATCTTTCCTTGAATTACTTCTCTGGGTACATATTCCTAATAATTTTTTGCTCTTTGGCTACACATTCTCAATATATTTTTGCTGATTTTTTCTCATCTCTTTGACACCTCAATGTTGTCTTTGGACCTCTTCATTTTTCTATCTGCAATCATTTGTGACCACCTCCAATCTCAAGGCTTGAATGCCATCGGTACAGTGATGGCTCTATTGTACTGCTAGCCTCAATCTCTCTACTGAAGCCTGGATATAATTGGATAACTAATTTAACTCATCCAATGGCTAATTTAACTTATTGAAGGCACATTCAATTTACCTTTATCAAAACGGAACCCTCCTGATCTCTTATACCCCTACACTACTTCCTCCCATAGACTTTTATTAGTAAATGTCAGTCTACCAGTGGATCATGCCTGAAACTTCAGAATAAGCTTTGCCTCTTCATTTCGTGTTACATGAAATGAAGCTAATCCGTTCTCTATCTCTGAAATGTATTCAAAATGCATCCACTTCCTGCCAACTTCACTATGTCTATTCAAGTGCATCACCTCTCACCTGGAATAGTATAACAGCCTCATGACTGATCTCTTGCTAAAGCTTTGACCTAGATAGTTGAACATAAACTCTGCAGTATATACTCAACAAAGTAGCACAAGTTTTAAATGACTGACTTTTTTTTTTTTTTTTTTTTTTTTTTATTGCATTTTAGGTTTTGGGGTACATGTGAAGAACATACAATATTGTTGCATAGGTACACACGTGGCAGTGTAATTTGTTGCCTTCCTCCCCTTCACCTATATCTGCCATTTCT
>CAUYQU010058657.1:0-13223 GCA_963574635.1 Cheracebus regulus | reverse complement strand
TCTTTCAATTTTGATGATAAGGGTGTTGATTTTAGATCTTTCCTTGCTTCTCATGTGGGCATTTATTGCTATATATTTTCCTCCAACACTGCTTTAAATGTGTCCCAGAGATTCTGGTACTTTGTGTCTTCATTCATGTTGGTTACAAAGAACATTTTTATTTCTGCCCTCATTTCATTGTTTATCCAATCAACATTCAAGAGCCAGTTGTTCAGTTTCCATGAAGTTGTGCGGTTCTGAGATAGTTTCTGAATTCTAAGTTCTAATTTGATTGCTCTGTGATCTGAGAGACTGTTATGATTTCCATTCTTTTCCATTTGCTGAGGAGTGATTTACTTCCAAATATGTGGTCAATTTTAGAATAGGTATGATGTGGTGCCGAGAAAAATGTATATTCTGTGGATTTGGGGTGGAAAGTTCTGTAAACATCTATTAGGTTTGCTTGGTCCAGATCTGAGTTCAAGTCCTGGATATCCTTGCTAATTTTCTGTCTCATTGATCTGTCTAATATTGACAGTGGAGTGTTAAAGTCTCCCACTGTTGTTGTGTGGGAGTCTAAGTCTCTTTGTAGGTCATTAAGAACTTGCTTTATGTATCTGGGTGCTCCTGTATTGGGCGCATATATATTTAGGATCGTTAGCTTTTCTTGTTGCATTGATCCTTTTACCAGTATGTAATGCCCTTCTTTGTCTCTTTTGACCTTTGTTGCTTTAAAGTCTTTTATCAGAGACTAGTATTGCAACTCCTGCTTTTTTTTTTTGCTCTCCATTCGCTTGGTAAATCTTCCTCCATCCCTTTATTTTGAGCCTACGTGTATCCTTGCATGTGAAATGGGTTTCCTGGATACAGCACATGGATGGGTTTTGATTTTTTATCCAATCTGCCAGTCTGTGTCTTTTGATTGGGGCATTTAGCCCATTTACATTTAAGGTTAATATTGTTATGTGTGAATTTGATCCTGCCATTTTGATGCTAGTGGGTTGTTTTGCCCATTAGGTGATGCAGTTTCTTCATTGTGTTGATGTTCTTTACCATTTGGTATGTTTTTGGAGTGGCTGGTACTGGTTGTTCTTTTCTACATTTAGTGCTTCTTTCAGGAGCTTTTGTAAAGCAGGCCGGGGGGTCACGAAAGCGCGGCGCACTTGCGTGTTCGTCAAGGATTTTATGTCTCCGTCCCTAATGAAGCTGAGTTTGTCTGGATATGAAATTCTAGGCTGAAAGTTCTTTTCTTTAAAGATGTTGAATATTGGCCCCCACTCTCTTCTGGCTTGTAGGGTTTCTGCCAAGAGATCTGCTGTGAGTCAGATGGGCTTCCCTTTGTGGGTAACCTGACCTTTCTCTCTGGCTGCCCTTAGCATTTTTTCCTTCATTTCAACCCTGGTGAATCTGACATTTATGTGTCTTGGGGTTGCTCTTCTTGAGGAATATCTTTATGGTGTTCTCTGTATTTTCTGAGCTTGAATATTGGCCTGCCTTGCTAGGTTGGGGAATTTCTCCTGGGTAATATCCTGAAGAGTGTTTTCCAGCTTGGATTCATTCTCTCTGTCACATTCAGGTACACTTATCAAACATAGATTAGGTCTTTTCACATAATCCCATATTTCTTGTAGGCTTTGTTCATTTCTTTTCATTCTTTTTTTTCTAATCTTGCCTTCTCGTTTTATTTCATTGAGTTGATCTTCAATCTCTGATATCCTTTCTTTTGCTTGGTTGATTCACCTATTGAAACTCGTGTATGCTTTGTGAAGTTCTCGTGTTGTGTTTTTCAGCTCCATTAAATTATTTATATTCTTCTCTAAGCTGTTCATTCTCATTAATATTTCATCACACCTTTTTTCAAAGTTCTTAGTTTCTTTGCATTGGATTAGAACATGTTCTTTTAGCTGAGAGAAGTTTGTCATTACCCACCTTCTGAAGCCTGTTTCTGTCCATTCATCTTACTCATTCTCCATCCACCTTTGTTCACTTGCTGGTGAAGAGTTGTGATACCTTGGAGGAGGTATTGGTTTTGGGTGTTTTCATCCTTTTTGTGCTGGTTTCTTCCCATATTTGTGGATTTATCTACCTGTGGTCTTTGTAGTTGGTGACTTTTGGATGGGATCTCTGAATGGATGTCCTTTTTGTTGATGTTGAAGTTATTTCTTTCTGTTTTTTAATTTTCCTTCTAATAGGCCCCTCTGCTGTAGGATTGCTGAAGGTCCACTCCAGACCCTGCTTGCCTGGGGATCACCTGTGGCTGCTGCAGAACAGTAAGGGTTGCTGCCAGTTTCTTCTTTTGTTATCTTCATCCCAGAAGAATACCCGCCAGATGTCAGCCTGACCTCTCCTTTATGAGGTGTCTCTTTGGATATTCAGGAGTTGGGGAGCTGCTTGAAGAGACAGTCTGTCCCTTATAGGAGCTCAAGTGCTGAACTGTGAGCTCCATTGTTCCATTCAGAGCTGCTGGGCAGGTATGTTTAAGTCTGGTGCAGCGGAACACCTAACTGCCTTTTTTTCCCAGGTGCTCCGTCCTGGGAAGGTGGGCTTTATTTGTAAGTTCTTGACATGCTGCTGCCTTTTTTCAGAGCTGCCCTGCCCAGCAAGGAGGTAGCCTAGCCACAGTCTGCCAGCAGAGGTGTTGCTGAGTTGCTGTGGGATCTGCCCAGCTGCTATGTGAACCTCCTTGTGGTTTGTTTACAGAGGTATAGTTAGAACTGCCTTGGTAATGGTGGACTGCCTCAGTAATGGCGGATTGCCTTGGTAATGGTGGACTGCCTCATTAATGGCAGACTGCCTTGGTAGTGGTGGACTGCCTTGGTAATGGTGGACACCCTTCCCCCCACAGAGCTGGACTGTCCCAGGTCCAGCTGCGCTTGCTGCAAAACTCAATCCAGAGCGTTTCAGATTGCTTGCCTTTGTTGTGGTGGGATCACCGGGCCAGATCACCTGGCTCCCTATTTCAGCCCCTTTTTTTCAGTTGAATGGGTAGCTCTGTCTCCCAGGCGTTCCAGGTACCAGTTGAAACCGCCACCCAGATTTGTGTGAGTTTTTGTGTGGAGACCCGCTGTGCTGGCTGAAACATCTGTGCTGGAAACTCCTGTTGCTTTTCAGTCTGGGAATCCCTGGTCTGTGGGCAGTAATAACTTGTTTGGAAATGCAGTGATCACTCATCCTCTGCATTGTTCTCGCTGGGAACTGCACTCCAGAGCTGTTCCTATTCCGCCATCTTGGATCATCCCCCAGATTATTATACCTTTTTAATGAATTGACCCTTTGTGAGATTCATAGGAACTCATGAAGTTCCTATGAATTTTGCCATTATGAAATGAACTTCTTTTTTTTTTTTGGTAATTTTTGTTCTTGAAGCCTATTTTGCCTCATATTAATATAGACTTTATTATTTTGATGAGTGTTAGCATGGTATATCTTTTATTCTTGCTTTCATTTTTAACAAATTAATGTCTTGTTCATTCTTCCAGCTTCATAAACATACGGAATATAATTAATGTTTAATTATTCTTGTCTATTAAGGCTATCATCTCTGTAATTTCTAAATCAGCTATATTTGTTTGTTTCACCCCTTATCATAAGTTATATTTTCCTGCCTCTTTGCATGCATTGTGATTTTTAAGTGGATGCCATACATTCTGAATTTTACCTTGTTAGGTGTTTGGTATTTCTTATATTCTTATAAATAGTATTGAACTTTGTTCTGTGATGCAGTTTGCTTATGTGGAAACAGTTTGATTGTTTTAGGTATTGCTTTAAAACTTTGTTAGGTAGAATAGAAGCAGCTTTTAGTTTAGGGCAAAATTTAGTCTGCCCTAAAGGCAGAACAAAGGGTTAGGTAGAATAACCCATAAGGTTATTCTACCTAACCCATAAGGTTATTCTACTTAATGACCCATGTATTATGAGATTTTTCACTCTGACTGATAGGGACAGGAATTATATGTTCCCATTTCAGCTGCTGGGATTATTTCTACTCATTGTTTTAGGCACTTTCTTTTCTGAACTTGAGTTGTTTCCTTGGCAGTGCTTACCTGACTACTCAAGAAAGACTACACATTTCTGGAGTCATCTGGCTATGCAGCTCTCTCCTCTCTGGTACTCTGCCCAGCAAGTTTGAACCAGGTTGTCACCTTGAACTCGTAATTTTATCTGAACTCAGGGAGACTACTAGGCTCTGCCTCCTCTCCATCACCAGGGTCCTTTAGGAAGAAAATGTTGAGACGGAGCTAGGATTGCAAGAGACTTATTAGTAGATATAAACCGTGAAAGATAATAATGGGGAAACAGCCAAATTGTAGTAAAGGTTTCAAGCTGCGTGAAGATATGACATCTAAAAAGGAAAGTGGAGTCGAAGCAGGATTGGGCAGTGAGAACTTTAAACCACAAGACAGGTCTAATGACGTTTTAACCAATTCAGTCATGATCTTTAAAGCAAAGACTGCCTGTTAGAGGAGTCTCACACTTGAAAGGAGTGGCCAGACCCATTCTTTCTTTGTCTGCAGGCTACTTGGGAAGAACATGTTCTGGCTGAAAAGTTGAAGTAGAACTGAAGATACTGAGAACTGTAGATTTAGGAGATAAGTAAGCCAACTGTTTTTCTAAGGGAGATCAAAACAGCATACCTCCACAACCACCATTGTTGCATTTTATTGAAGTAATTATAGCCTTCCTTAGTGGAAAATGATCACGAAAACTAAATCTACACTTTGTTGTATCATAGCATATGTTCTGTATTGATTAAACTAACACTTATCCAGTAAGGATTTATTGGGTGCTTGTGACATGCTTAACACTGTTCTAGGCACTGGAAATATAGTGTTGAATAGACATTGTACCTCCTCTCAGGAAGCTTACATTTCATTGGGGATGTACTCAGGTGAGCCATGGAGTTATTGACTTTAGGTATTACATATCTAGCAAGACATACATACTAAGCTTGAGCTTTCCAGGGACTTAAAGTCATTAAACCTACTCAGCAGAAGCAGTCTCTAGGCAGACTCCCAGGGACTGTTAACAGTAAGTACACACTAATTCTTCCTCCCTCATTCTGCTGCTCCCAGTCTCAACTGAAGAGCTGCTTCTGAAAAAAATGTTCAAGCTCACCAGAAACCCAGGGCTTACCTTCCTGGATATGAAGGAAAGCTTTCTGGCATTTAGTAATGTAGGCTTGGCTTCCTCGGAGAATCTGTACCTCTGGTCTTGGAACAAAGCCTAGGTCCTGTTCCACAGGCTATGATCTGGCTTCATAACAGGGTTCAAATGCCAGTATGTTCAGAGCTCGATTTGGGCTGAGGTTGCTCACATTCCCCGATAGGTATTCATTTTGTAATGTCAAGCTGCCAATGCTTTTAATTTCATTCCAAAAGGTAAACATTTTATCAATTTTATTTCCCTGGTACCACACACACACACACACACACACACACACACACACACACACACACTGCAGTTTAACAGAACAGTTCTGTTAAACTGTTCCCATTTGTTTAAAAAAGGAATACTGAGACTACTAGGAATTGTAGGGAAGAAAAACTTATTAAAATGTGTAGCATGAATAAGTGCTTTGTTACTCAATATTGCTCTTAATTTTCCAATTCACTTGCTATAAAGTAAGGTGCATATAGAACTAGCCATTTGAGAAGATGTAGTTCTTTAATAATTGGAAGCTATTGTTGAAAGCTAAACACATAAATCATTATGATTAAAATCAGCTTTTGAGGGACGGAACACTTTGAGATTAATTCCCACTGGTAATAACTAGGAGTGATCCTCTCCTCATGCTTTAAAACTTCTCTCTCTGTCACTCAGCCACTAATCTAACTGGAAAGAGATGTCAGTGAATGATCAAAGCTCTACTAATGCAATTTTCTATCAACATTTAGTTTCATATCATTTAAGGGCAGAGGGAATATAGTTTGACAACAGTTGGGAACTACAGATAATCTGGACTCTGTGGAGACGCAGTGCTCTAAGATCCTGATCTGTGGCAGAATCTGGAATGAATGAGGGCCTGGGATATTCAGCTGATCAGCTTATTTGCCTTCCACTCCTCCTCAAGCCCTAAGCAACAAAGCAAACATTGATTTGCTCCTTTTGTACACAGGTTTGAGGCAATGCTGCTGTATACAGAAGAAGACTGATCCCCCCTTGAATCTCAAACCTATGAAGAAATTTCAGTCACTGTTCAAATTTTGGAGACAGAGGAATATATTCTCTGTCATCCAGACCTCTCCTTGTAGTTTGACATGATTTGTATTATTTTAGTATATTTATTTATAAGGAAAACAGATTTATGGGTTTTTAATAGGTCTTCAGCAGGAAGACAGCCTTTTGTTATATCAATACAATAAAATACAGCAAATTTTGGCAGCTCTATGAATTCCATTAGTCAGAGCATATGATAGAGAAATCCAGTGTGGTGTGGATGGGGTGGAGTGAGTGTGGAAGGTTTTACTGAAGATGAGGTATTTTAAATAAAAGTTAGGGTAGGGTTGGTTGGTGGTGAGAGAAGTTCAGGTAGAGGGAACACTCTTCTGTGTTAAGTGATAGAAAGCATGACATTTTTGAGAAGCTAAGAATCAACACAGCTCTGAGTGAAGATAATAGTGCAAGGCGAAGAGACAAGGCAAAGCCAGAGAGGAAAGAGGTGGATCATATGAGATTTTCCAATCCAGATTAAGATTTTGGCTTGAATCTTTTCTTCCTCTCCGCCTACTCCCACCCCCTGTAAAATATTTTCTTTAAATGAGTCACTGCTCTGAGCACTTGATACATATTAAATTGTTTATTTTCCACAACAATCTAGTGAGATAGATACTATTATCTTTCCCATTTTACAGTTAAGAAAACAGGTCAGAAAGGTTGAATAATTGTTCAGAGTCGCACGGCTACTGAGTGGTGGAGCTGGGTTTTCAATTTAGGTCGTATGCTTCCAAGAACAGTAGGATGCAGTAAAGGATTTTAAGTAGAGGAGAGATGCCATCAATTCTGTTCTTAAAGAGATTACTCTAGCCAAAATGTGGAGAGGGGATCTGGTAAGAGTAGGCGGGCCAGTCAGATGTACTGTAGTATTCTACATAAGAGATGATGGTGACAAGAGTATGGAAGTAGCAGAGGATATGGAGAAATGAATACTTCCACTTGACAAGACCTGGTGACTGGAGGTGCCAAGGATGATACCTGTAATACTGGCAAAAGCAAGCAAGTGAATTATGGTGCCATTTGATAAGTAGGGCACACTGAAAAGGAAGACTATTTGAAGGAGAGGATCATCAGTTAAGTTTCTCATGTGTTGACATTTGAAGGTAGGAATGTGGAACAGACGTTTTAGTGGGTGGGCATGGAGAAGATGGGTAGAGTCTCAGCTGGTTATATGAACTTGGGATTCTTCCTCCTGTAGCTAACATAGACATTAACTAAGCCATTGAAGGAGATGAAATTGCTTAAAGAGAGTATAGACTGAGAAGAGAAAAAGGCCAAGGACACAAGAATTGAGTGGGCTAGAAAAACAAAATCTATTTATATGTTGGATAAATCTATAGGGTTGTCTTTTATACTATAACATATTTTCTGAATTATGAAATACCGACTATGGTTTCTGAGAACCAGGATTATAATGAGAATATTAATCTTGGGTGCATGGCACCTTAGGTACCAGTGGTCCTTGCTGTGGTCATGCACTGAATGCCTTGTATGTTGGTCTTATATATGATGTTTCTTGTCATTGCAGAATAAGGATTAATTGTATTCATTATTCTGGAGTAGCCATAGCTGATAAAGATGGATCACCCAGATTAATGCCCCCATCATAAAGGACAGACTTTTGTTTAGTTTGTTTAATTTTGTGAAATTTTGTATGTCATGAAATACTGCATTTATTACATTATTAAAAGTTTGTTGTGTAAACATGGACAATCTGCTTATTGTGTACACACATGTAAATGTGTAGGAAGTTTGGGAAGCAGATGACAACAGATGGGGACATGCTCTGCCATATTAATCAGCATCATTTTGTACAGGGACTCACAGACACTCAAAAATACTTTCAGATTTAATAGATAGGAAGATATGATTCTTGTGTATTCTACAATTACATTCGCCATCCATTCATTAATTCATTGACTATAATTCATTAATCCATTTAGTAAAAAATCTGCCATGTTATAGACATTTCTCTTTTGAGTTTAACCAGTGCTCAAATATGATGTGTGTATGACACACTTAAACAGAATAAATCTTGACTGTGTTTAAATATACACTCACTTATATTGCTAAAATGATAAACAATTGGTAAAGCTATGGTAAAAATACTTTTAAAAATTATCAGTAGCTGCTAAAATTATATGCATTCCTTATGATGTATCTGTTCTGTTAGGTATCAACAGAAACATGTTCATCAGAATATGTTCATATTAACACTATTCATTATAGCCATTGAAATGGAAAACTGCCCCAATGGCTATCAATACTTGAAAGGATAAATGAAATATGAGAATGAGAATGAGCAACCTACACATACATAGACAATTATTTTTTGACAAAGATACTGCAAGATATTTTAATGAGGAAAGAACTGTCTTTTCAACAAATGGAGACATATCAACTAGATATTAGAAAATGGGTACTGGAAAATAATCTTACATAATTCTCCAAAAATAACTTGAGACTGATCATAGACCTAAATCAAAAAACCAAAACCACAAAGCTACTAGAAGAAAAGAATAGGAAGATATTTTCACGCCCTTAGGAAAATTTTTCTTACATAAGACACCAAAGCGCTAACCATGAAATAAATGGTAAATTGGATTCAAAACTATAGTCTGCTATCAAAAAATGCTATTAAGAAAATTTAAAAACGAGTCATGCTAGGAGAAAATATTCTCTCTACATATTGACAAAGGGTTTAGATTCATAAAATATAAAAACTCCTACAAATTAAAATTTTTAAATGCAAACAACCTAATTAAAAGTGGGCAAGAGACTTTAGTGGACATTTTACAAAAGAAAACGTTTGTGAAAAGGTACCCTACCTCATTAATCATATTGGAAATGCACATTAAAACTACAGTGGGAGAACACTTCACACCCATTAGAATGGCTACAGATAAAAAGACTGCTAACACTAAAGTGTGGAGAGTAAGTGAAACAACCAGGACTCTCATGCATTGTTGGCAGGAATGCAAAATTATACAACCACTTTGGAATACAGTTTAGCAGTTTCTAATAAAAATTAAAAGTACATTTTACTTCTTTCTTTTTTTGTAGAATTGGCAAAGGTCTCCACAATTATACAAGACTGAAGTAGTGATTATCATCCTTGTAGTGTTCTGGATCTTAAAGGGAAGCATCCAGGACTAGTCCATTAAGTATAATTTTGATTGCATATTTTTTTGGATATAATCTTTATCAATTTATTTTATTTTTCCAGCGAAACATTTATTTTTTTCTTTTTGTTAAAACTTTTATTTTAGGCTCAGGGGTACAGGTCCAGGTTTGTTCTATAGGTAAACTTGTGTCACAGGGGTTTGATGTACAGATTATTTTGTCACCCAGGTACGAAGCCTAGTACCCAATATTTGTCTTTTTTAATTCTCTCTTTCTTCTCAACCTTCACCTTCAAGTAGGCCCCAGTGTCTGTTATTCCACTTTTTGTGTCTATGAGTTATCATCGTTTAGCTCTTACTTGGAAGTGAGAACATGTGGTATTTGTTTTTCTGTTTCTGTGTTAGTTTGCTAAAGATAATGGCCTCCAGCTCCACCCATATTCTCACAAAATACATGATCTTGTTCTTTTTTATGGCTGTATAGTATTCCATGATACAGATATACCACATTTTCTTCATGCAATCTGTCATTAATTACAATTTACATTGATTCTGTGTCTTCGCTATTATGAATAGTGCTGCAGTGAACACATGCATCCATGTAGCTTTATAATAGAATCTTTTATATTCCTTTAAGTATGTGCCCAGTAATGAGATTGCTGGGGCAAATGATATTTCTGCCTCTAACTCTTTGAGGAATTTTCACACTGTTTTCTACAATGTTTGAACTAATTTACACTCCCACCAGTAGTGTAAAAGTGTTCCTTCTTCCCCACAGCTTTGGCAGTATCTGTTATTTTTTGACTCTTTCATAGTAGCCATTCTGACTAGTGCTAGAATGGCGTTGTGGTTTTGATTTGGATTTCTCTGATGATCAGTGATATTGAGCTATGCTAGCCACATGTAAACCTTCTTTTGAAAAGTATCTGTTCATGTCCTTTGCCTACTTTTTAATTGGGTTATTTGTCTTTCCTTGTAAATTTGTTTAAGTTCCTTATAGATGCTAGATATTGGACCTTTGTCAGATCAACAACCTAGGCAATACCATTCTGGACATAGGAATGGGCAAAGATTTTATGACAAAGACATAAAAGCAATTGCAACAAAATCAAAAATTGACAAATAGGATCTAACTAAACTTAAGAGCTTCTGCAGAACAAAAGAAACTATCAACAGAGTGAGGAGATGAACTTCAGAATGGGATAAAATATATGTAAATGTTTATTAATTTAAAGGTGTTCACTTCTTACCTTACTTTATTGAGACTTAAAAATGTTTAAATTATTATGAGTACATAATAGTTCTACATATTTATGGGGTACATGGTGATGTTTTGATACAAGCGTACAGTGTATAATGATCAAATCAGGGTAATTGGGGTTATCTATCAACTCAAGCATTTATTATTTCTTTGTATTAGGAATATTTCAATTCCACTATTTTGCTTCTTTTAAAATATACAATAAATTGTTGGTAACTATAATCACCCTATTGTGATACCAACTACTAGTACTTATTCATTCTAACTAATTATATTTTTATACCCATTTACTATCCCTTCTTTATCTCCACTACCCTTTCTACCTCTGATAACCATCATTCTGCTCTGTATCTCCATGAGTTCAATTTTTAAAGCTCTCACATAGGAGTGAGAACATGAGATATTTGCCTTTGTGCTTAGGTTATTTCACCTAATATAGTGTCCTCAAGTTCTATCTAAGTTGTTGCAAATTACAGGGTTTCAATATTTTTTTATGGCTGAATAGTATTGCATTGTGCATATGTACCACATTTTCTTTATCATTCATCCATGGATGGATAGTTTGGTTGATTCCATATCTTGGTGATTGTGAGCAGTGCTGCAGTAGACACGGGGGTGCAGATATTGCTTAGATATATAGTTTTCCTTTCTTTTGTCTATATACCCAGAAGTGGTATTGTGGATCATTTGGTAGTTGTATTTTCAGTCTTCTGAGGAATTTCCATGGTGGCTGTGCTAATTTATATTCCCACCACCTGTGTATGAGGGTTCCCCTTTCTTCACATCTTCACTAGCACTCATTATTGCTTGTCTTTTGGATAAAAGCTATTTTAATTGGGATGAGATGATATCTTAAAGTTTTGACTTGCATTTCTTTGATGAGTAGTGATATTGAAAATTTTTGCATACTTGGCCATTTTGTATATCTTATTTTGTGAGATGTTTATTTGGGTCTTTTGCCCATTTGAAATTTGTGTTGTTTTCTTCCTACTGAGTTATTTGGGTTCCTTATGTATTCTGATTATTAACTTTTACCAGATGAGGGGTTGGCAAATATTTTCTTCCATTCTGTTGGTTGTTTCCATACTTTGTTAATTGTTTCCTTTGCTATACAAAAGTTTTTTAGCTTGATGTGATCCCACTTGTTCATTTTTGCTTTGCTTCCTGTGCTTTTGAGGACTTTCTCAAAAAATCTTTGCTTAGACCAATGTCCTGAAGTGTTTCCTTAATGTTTTATTTTCATAGTTTCAGATCTTAGATTTAAGTCTTCAATCCATTTTGATTTTGTGTCTGCAAAAGGTGTGAATAAGGATCTAGTTTTGTTCTTGTACATATGGACATCGAATTTTCCCAGTACCATTTTTTGAAGACTGTCCTTTCCCCATTATATGTTCTTGGCATATTTGTCAAAAATAGGTTCCCTATAAATGCATGGATTTATTTTCTGGGTTCTCTCTTCTGCTTAATTTTCTATGTGTCTGTTTTTATGCCAGGACTATGCTGCTTTGGTTACTACAGCTTTGTAGTGTAATTTGAACTGAGGTAGAGTGGTGCCTCCAGTTTTGTTCTTCTTGCTCAGGATGGCTCTGGCTATTCTGGATCTTTGAAACTTTTTATGATTTTAAGGATCAAACACATTTTATCTAATACACATTCTAAATTAATCAAGTAGTTATAGGATTTTCTCCTAACCAAAGTGGTGAAGTACATAGAAAAATTTTCCTGAGTTCAGCTCTCTTTGCACTCATGGAATAAAATTAACTTGATCAGAATATATTACTACTTTAATTAAAAGTAAAATTCCATTTAGGTGGTTAATATTTTATTTATGATATTTGTATGCATATTCATAAGTAAAATATGAAAGGATTTGAAGGAAATGAGGGAAAAAGATAAACTGTTATTTGCAAATGATATTATCATATACTGAGAACAACTAAAAAAAATCAACATGAATTAAGTAGAGAGTTTGGCAGGGTTGCTGAATATAAGATCCTCCTATAAGAAATTTTTAAAAATTTACATATCCCCAAAATAACCATCTAGAAAATATATGTTATTCTATTTATAATGGCATCAAAACTATACGTATATTGGAATTAACTTTTTAAAAAGCAACAGCTCTAAGTAGAAATTTAAAACTCTAACAAAGAAGCTAAAGGATGAAAAGATATTCTGATAAGACAAATTAATAAAAATGTCAGTTTTCTTCCAATTACTCTATTAATTCAAAGCAATCCATCAAAATTCCAAGTGGAACTATTGAAAAGTCTGATAAACTTACCCTAAAATTCATATGCAAATCACCAAGTTAATTATTAGAAAAAAGAAAAACTATAAGGAGAAACCAGAAAGCCACAGCAATAAAATATTATTGTTGGTAATAATAATTCATTGTTGGTAATAACTGTTTCTTCTCTTGAAGAAATTGTTCAGCAGAATTTACTTATCAGTTTAAAGAGATTTGGGGCTGAGAGGATAGGGTCTTCTAAATATACAATCATGTCGTCTGCAAATAGAGGCAATTTGACTTCCTCTTTTCCTAATTGAATACCCTTTATTTCTTTTTCTTGCCTAATTGCTCTTGCTAGAACTTCCACTATTGAATAGGAGTGGTGGGAGAGGGCATCCTTGTCTAGTGCCAGATT